>JAOSBM010000205.1:18483033-18496526 GCA_027568955.1 Erythroxylum tenue
AAAAGTGTAGAATGTGGAGTTGAATTTTGAGGCAAATCAAAGTACTAATTGCTATGGAATTGAAGATCAGTTTCACAAGAAAGGATTTACAAAGCCCAAATTAAGGATTCAGAAATTGAGAATCTTATTAAGGAATTGAAAATGGATCTGAATTCTGAGTTTGAATTGAAAAATGATGCTTTGTGATCAAAATGAGAGGTATGTATACCGATAAAGATGATTGAGCAAAGAAATTACTAGAGAAAGAACGAATAACAACTTAAGCTATACATCATAGTAGGAATATGAGATCAGTGTACAGCTTTGATTAAATTTAAGCATAACAATCATTATCGCAGTGTTGTCATTAGAATATTGTATGGAGTGTTATACGACAAAAAGAGTCATCCGCCTCTTTATTTGGATGAATAGGGCCAAAGATAGTTGAAAGCCATAAGTGATTGAAGATGTTATCGATAAGTGAAATTGACCAGTATTGGGGATTAAGTGACTCAAGAAAAATGAATGAATTAGATGGGTAAAACCAAAGGTATGGAATACAGTGAGATAGACATAAGAGTTAAGTGTACTGACATTATAGAGATGTAAGTCGATTGACTACGATCATTTGAAAGAAATTATTCGAGTGAATAAGTTACTTGGGAGACTGAGGAAAACATAAGACAGCATTACCTCCATTTGTTTGATAACTTAGGTAAGAATTTCGAGGACGAAATTCTTTAAAGGGGAGGGGGGGAGAATTATTGGATCCCAAACTTTTCCTGGAAGTTAGAACTATTATATGTGAAATGTTGGAAGTTAAAAGTTGGAAAATGTAATTGGGAGATGCTCATTGAGTATGCTGCGCTGTTTTAGCCATAACTTTTTCTCTAATTATCGAAATGAGGTGATTTTTGATTTGGATTAAAATATAGAAATAAGGCTACAAATTATCTGATGAAATCTAGTTCTAATTCAGTCCCTAAGAATTTCAATTTTTGGATGGAAATTGAGCATAGAATATTGTTTCAGTATAAGAATAGCTCAGAAATGTTTGAGTTATAACTTTCAGATTTTCGAACCAAATTGAATGATTTTGGTGTCATTAGAAAATTAAGACAATGAGGATCATTTTTCTAGAAGGAAGTGTTACCAAATTTCTTCATTTACTTGATTAGAATAAGGAGTTAAGATGTTAGTAGTTGATGGACTAAAAGGGGGCAAAATTGGGAGAACCAATTAAATGAAGGGTAAAAAGGGAAAGACAATTAAATTGTGGTCTTGTTAAAAGAAAAAGAGAGAAGACATGGAAGAAAAGAGGAGAAAAGAGAGAGTTCGTGAGAATGTGTAAGAGAAGGTTGGAAGGAAGAAGAAAGAAGGAGAAATCATGCTTGACAAGGTAAGTTTATCTTCTTCTTCTTCTTGCTTTGTGAGAGAAAGAGTTAGAGAGAGAAAGTGTTTTGCGTAGGGAATGAGTGTTGGATTGGAAGAAGAAGATTTGAGAGAACCCATTAGATTTTTGGGTTTCTAAGTTAGGTTTTGGGTTTTCTAACCTAGATGGATTATGGGTAGGTTAGGTTGGAGCTTGATTTATGTTGATTTCATTTGTTGAGATTTTTAAGTTTTAGGGATTTTATTGAATTGGAATTAAATGGAAAATTGGGTTGTTTTAAGAAATCAAGAACAACCTACCCAAGAGCAAGAGGAAGGGCATAAATTGAGTTTGGATTTTTAAGAGAAATAAGGTGGGTAATTTATTTATAGTTATTGTGTAATGGGCAAAATACCTTGTGTGTGTGTATGCTTGAATTTCCAAATTGTGAATTGCTATGATGTGGAAAATGCATTATGATGTATTTTATGTTATGTTATGCATTGAAAGATGTATGAAATTTTGATAAGAATTGAATTATGAGCATGACCATGCTATGCCTTGTATCATGGCCTTTTGATTAAATGGAAAGAAGAAAAAGTATGAGAATATGAACTTTTGAATGAATTAAGCATGAGATTTGATTGTTTTGGGAGAGAGAGGAACTATTTCGTAGTCAAGTGCACGTCGACGTAAAGCCTTCTCCTGGCTGCCCGCTTGTAGCCCACGAGATACAAAAAGTGGACTCGTTTCGTTCACGGAGTAAACTTCGGTTTCTCTGTTTTGTTCACCGAACCCTCGAGCCATTTATGTGTGCATTTGCATTTTGATATGCCAAGTTATGATGCAAGATTGAGTGGTATGTTTTGATGGTTAATTACACTTGACATGTTTTATGTGATGATATGTTGAACTATAAGTTGCGAATTTGAATTGTGAATGATTGATTTGCTAGCCCAATGAGATTTAAATGTATATAAAGATATGAAGTATATGTATGTTTGATTGTGTGGCTCATCGCCAATGACTATAAATATATTAGCCACTAAGCTGTGTAGCTCAACCCATCATTTTTCCCTCCTCAAGTGCATAATGAGAAGATTAGCGATCCTTGTAAGGCATTTAGACACCTCCGAGATAGTTGCTTTTGTACTAAGCTAGTTCGAACACTTTTGTATAGCTTGTTAAGCATGCCAACATTGAGCATCCATTTGTATTTGTTTTAAGTTTGTGATATGTATATTGATATGTAGCAAAGCTTGTTCATGTATTTACTTGCTTAGTAATAAGAATGTAATTTGAGGATTTCCTTTTGTATATGAATATGTCTTTTAAAGGTTGGGTATGATGATAGTGAAAGTGAATTTTGTGTTTGCATATGCTTCTTCGTTGAGATTGCGAATTGCTGTTTGTTTTAGAATAGGATGTTAGAGATTGGAAAGGTTTTATGGGATGAATCAATTGAGGTGGGATTCAAGAGTTTAACGAAAGGTATTTAGTAGTTGAATTGATATGAATAGATATTGCATTTTGCAAGTTCATCATCATCACCATCAGCATCATCATCATCACACCCAATTTGAAGTCCCGCATTGAGGCGGGGTCTGGGGAGGTCTTATAGTACGCAGCCTTACCCCTACAAAGTAGAGAGGCTGTTTTTTGGTAGACCCACATGCAGATGTGACAGGTAAAAATGATGCAGAATACCAGAAGCAAGAATTTAAGAATTGACACGCATAGAAATTGAGTAACTAGAATCGCACAAAAAGACAAAAAAAGACAAAAAAGGACATACCTGCTCGTTGGCCAGATCAAAAAAAGAAACTAGACCTTTTACCGTACCCCTTGTAAAGACCGGCTCGTGTTTTCGCTAGTTGCTTTAGAAGTCGACGCTTATCTACCTGAAAAAAAGAAGAAGAAGAAGTTATAGTGTACGATTTTTGGTCTTCCCCTAACTACGCCTGACTCGAAGCCTTGATCAACACCGTACTACTCGTAAAGGTGTAAAGGATATGGGGTTATACTTCCTATCATTTAAGTAAGAGACACGAGGACTCTAATGGTTGTCGTTCACCCTTATCCTATCACGCCAGACTTTCCTAATTCTAGCAACTGCCTCAGTGAGAGCTAACTCTGACAAATTGTTCTTGGTCACTTCCATCCAAGTCTTGTACGGCCTTCCTTTCCTCCTCTAGGGAGTGGAAATTGTGTTCTGAACTCAAGGGAAAAACTGTATTGATTTGGTCAGAATTAGCCAAAGTTGTCTTCATGAAAGTTGTAGTTTATCCTCTTATCTTTCCAACGCTATAAAGTATGTAAATTTCAGGTATCAAAATTGAGAGATATGAGCATTATAAGTGATGATGCTACATAGGAGGTATGAACATGACAACTATGGAGAATGAGAACTTGAGAAGTTCCTTTTGTATGTCTATATTATCCTTAATGTTTGAGTATGATGGATGTGCTTATCCTTGGTTGAGATTTCCAATTGTGGCTAGTATTAGAATAGCATGTTGAAATTGGAAAGATTGTGGGTGATGAATCCTTTTGGAGTTGAGATTTAAGTGTTAATGAGATGTTTTTAGTAGTTAAATGGATTTGAAGTGGTTTTTGGCACTAGAAAGGTGGTATTGGAGAAGAGTATGAGGAAAGGGGATGTTAGGATGAGTTTAGGATCCTTTGGAGGGTGAAAAATTCGTTTCACCCGAAGGTCACACGGTCTGCCCGTGTAAAATCACACAGGCCGTGTGTTTCCAGCGCAGGAGCACTATTTCACCTGAAGGTTACACGGCCTGCCCGTATTGGGTCACACGGTCTGTGGTTTTTGACCCTCCAAACGATAGAATTTCAATTTAGAGTCTTGCACAAAAGTTGTAGATCTAGAAGTCTTCTTTCAAACCGTCTAAAAATAAACTCAATCCGACACATGTAGGGAGAGTTATGGCATTTGCACTAAGGCATGTACAATATGAGAAATAATATAAACATGTTGGATTCGTTTGGTCATAACTTCTTCGTCCGACCTCCGATTGAGGTGATTCTTGAAGCGATAGATTCATAACGAATTTTTCTACCTTTCCAAAAAAAATGGATAGCATTTGGGGTTGAATTGAAAAATATTTATGGAAAGAAAATGAGGGATCGGTTGGAAGAGCATAACTAGGTTATGAATATACTTTGGCTTTTTAAGCATATCTTGAGCTATAGAGCTCCGAATGAGGTGATTCTCGTTTCAAAATAAACGAATAAACGAGATATATGGAGCTACAGTTTTTCTAAAAATTCAGGTGGTGATTTGGGTGTTTGACTAGTGTGGGCTCGCTCCTTGTGGTTTGGGATGTTATGAGAATGAGGATGAAACGATGAGGGCTAAAGAGATTCCATGGAAATAACCCTATAGAAACTACGCTCATGTCTTATGTTTATGATATTCGGAGAGATTTTTGGGCTTTGAAAACGGGGCCCAACAAAAATAATGGATACAGTAAAGGTTAGGTAAAGGACAAAGCATATAGCACTCAAAGAGTTGATGATAATTTTTTTAAATTTATAATTTGGTTAATATTTAATTCTGTCCTAATATTCAGGAATCCTTGAGTAACCAACCTCCTCATTTTTCACTTACTTTTTTTTTTGTAATGTGAATGGAAGATCATGCACAATTTTCTTTTTGTTTAATGTGGCTTTTAGATATGGAGAGAAGAAAAGTTACCATTTAGAAATTTTCAGTAGTCTTGAAAACTATGCCATAATATACAAATAAGTAAGGTATTTCTTTTAGTTTCAATCTATTTTGCAAATTAGGCTCAATGAATGCTTATTAACAATTTTATTATGGAATCATGATTATAAAGTGTTTCTGTTTGTATACATATAAGTGTTAGGATGGCCAAACATTACCTAATTTATTAATGAAGGTATATACTACAAGGTTGCCACAAATGTACCCAATTTTTATTCATGTGACAATTTAAAATTTAAAGATGTGGTTAATCACTCTTTTTTTTTATAGATTTATGGTGATGAACTCTACATTGCGTACATGGTAAACATATTGAAGCATCAGCTTAATGTAAAGATTAATTTTATGTTATTGAAATTAAGACTACTTAAAGATAACTAACATTATACAATAGAAAGATATTTCTTTCAATTGCAATCTATTATGTGAATTAGCCTTGATTAATGAAATTTTTATGCAATCATGATTATGAAGTGTATATGTTTGTGTACATAGGGTGCTAGGATGGCCAAACCTTACCCAATTTGGAAATGAAGTTATATACCACAAAATTGTCACACATGTATTCAATATTTTTTGATGCAAAAATTTAAAATTTAAAGTTATGGTCTAATAATCATTGTTTTACAAATGTATAGTGATGAAATTCACATGGTATATATGGTTAAAATATTGAAACATTGCTATAATATGAAGATTAATTTTTTGTTATTGAAAGTAAGACTACTTAATGGTAAATATCATCATAATTTTTTTTATAAGTTCTGGAATTACATAAACTTTATAAAGTTATTAAAAATTTTAAGCTCAAAAAGTTCAAAACATTGTGATTATATGTAAATGTATGACACCATCTAACATCATTATTTTATTATACCACATAAGGCTTAAATAGGTGTTGTGATGTAAATTCCAACAAATTTTTAATTGGATGTTCAATGATTCTCCATGTAATCTCATGTTATTATATGTAGATGTCAACATCAATTATAAAGTATTAAGTTGTGTGCATGTGTGTAAATATGGTGAAACTAATTTATAGAGACCTTAACTTCAATTTTTATATTCAGTTCGACATTAATTTTTGAAATTGACAAAAAAAGACCTTTTTCCATTTAAAAATAAAAAAATTATTGTACTCCTAGTTTAATTAAGTATCATTATCAAATAGTTTATATAGTTATTAAATAAAAATATATAATGGCAATGTTACTAAGAAATTGAATTAGGGAGGTTTGAGTAGAGGCCTTTCTTCTATATGGAGGAATGTTACCTCACTCCACTAGGTTAGTGGCCTTACCTCCTAACTATAGTTTCTTTAATCTTTTAGAGCAATTGCACTTGATACCAGACCATCAAAGACCTAAATTTTATGTAGTGTTTAAGAATTAGTTGGGTTCCAAACTAAAGGGTATTTGTGGTAAGATAAGTGTTGAAAGAGTCTCTATAATCATCATCATTAGTCCAAGAGTTTTTTTATGTTTGAGTATATGTTGTGCTCTTGTTTTGAGATAAATTGCATCACACCACTGGGATAGTAGCCTCATTTTCTAGATATGATTACCTCAATCTATTAGAGTAGTTACATTGTTACTAGACAACCTTGGACTTAGTTTTCGAATGGTGTTTAGGAATTAGTTTGGCTCCGAACTAATGGTTATTTGTGGTTAGATAGGTGTTAATATGGCGAGGGTACTTCATTAGTAGCTTATCCACCTATTGAAGATCATCGAACTAAGGACCCTCTGTAGCACCCCACCCTTGTGAGACACGTGCCCAAAATCCTGAGTGATGTTCGAATGCGAATCCCGCAAGGGTGGCATGCTAAAATAGTCAAAAAAAATTCTTTTACATTTATCATATGCATATACAAAAATTAGTAATCAAATCGGATTCATACTTTCATTTTATAAAAGTTGAAATCACAATTGTCATTACACTTTGATCAATCTCTTTTACAATGAATTTCCAATTTTCATCCATTATTACACACAAAAATATTTGAATACACATTGTACAGAGATCGCAAAATATACAAATTTGCACGAAAATATGAAAATACAAATGCAAACACAATCTTATCCCGACCTATATCTCTCACTTGAATGCAGTAGGTATACTCCCGTTTTTCTAACGGGGTACTCGTTTGAGCCTAAAAGTTAATTGCAAATTTTGGGTGAGTTTTCTCAGTGAGTGACCATCCTCGATGGCTCACTCAATCACACAACACATACAAACATCATTCAAATTATCATCAATATAATCATTCATATCAGGCATATGCAGTGCATATGAAATTCACTTTCAATTTGTTACTTTGTTATGACCGAGTGCCTATAACTGCTCTGTATCTATTGTGGATACCGGGTTCATTGATAATTGTCTCGTATCTGTTGGAGATACCGGGCTCATTTTATATAGTGAACCTTTGGCTCTTATACACTTTCTAAGCTCTAAGCTCTTTTTCACAGTCTGAGCTTTAAGCTCTTTTTTTATGGCTACTTCGGTCATAATTGCCTTTATGTTTCAACATTCATGTAATGAAATGCATCACACATCATATGCTCAATCGATCATATGTTTACATATTCACATTCAATTGACATTTTCCATCGGACCCAAAGTCCGACATTCATCATCATTGTTAAGTAACAGTTTTTCAATCATGTGCATATTCGCATGTTTCTTCAGAACTAGGTCTGACATTCAAAGATCACATTTAGAAGCACTTATTTCATTATAATCACATACAAGTAGCACTTCAATATTGCATTCAAGCATCAAAAACCTCGGACCTTCATTTTTCGGAATCACACAATCAAATCACATTCGCATCTCATTCATAATCACTCAATTCATAACATAAACAAAACAAACAATAAAATAAGACCATCTAGGTCTACTCATAGTACGCTCCAGATTAGCATTAGCTTCCATGATCTAGAAACATCTGAATGTGGACGTTTATCCTGCACATCATCAATATTCAATACACACATCGCACACACATTACAACTTTGCACAATTATAAGAACTCATTTATGCACAAATATGTATATGGACTATGTACAATGCATGCTCAATGACATTCCCGGGTATTTTTCTATTATTCAAATCATATACTCAATCTAATATCAAACTCACTTAAGTATCATTTATACTTATGGTTTATGTCTCAATACAACCACTTCAATCTAGTTTCATCACTCAATTGCTCACTTCAGATTTTTCCAAAAATATCATTTCGGTTCAACTTTACATATTCTTTTTAACCCCAATAATGAAGTCATTTGGCAATACTTTCTTCTAGAAACATGTTCTTCTATGTCTTAAGTTTCTAATGACACTAAAATCATACAAATTGGTCCATTATTTCGAAATATATTCTCCAAATAATTCGGACTGTTCTTAACTATAACAGTATGTTGTACTTGGCATCAATCTAGAAAATTGAAATTCTTAGAGATAGAATAAAAATTAGATCTCTTCAGATAATTTGTAACCCTATATTTCTAGTTTACTCCAATTTAATAATCATCTCATTTGGAAATCTACAGGTTAAGATATAACCGAAATACCCAAGCATGTTCAGTGAAATCTTACCAGTTCATACTATTCCAACAGGTTCCCTCAGCTTCTTTTAATCAATCTTTTCCAAATCAATTCAGAATACTACTAATGTTTGTAGAGAAGTAGAATAATGTGTGAGGAACCTATTGGTTCAAGAATCAAGTCATTTTGAGGTCTAGAGAAGAAGTTATGGTCAAAAGAAGCAAGACTGTTTAGTTTGCAAAAGGCTTTTGGGTGTGTCAGATAGGGACAAAAAAGCTAGACTATTTGTAAACACACTCAGTCAGACCGTTCCACATTTTACATTCGATCTCTCTATATTGATATCAGAATGCTAAAATTTTTGGTGGAGAGGTAGAGCAATGTGTTATGAGTCCACTGGTTCAAGTCTCATGTCATTTGGAGGTCAGACGAAGGAGATATAGCCAAAATACTAAAGGATGTTTGTCAGCCTCTAACCTTCAAAGTCCCGAGAACTATCGATCGTCTGTGATCATCTACACTTGAGAGCATCTACAATAGTATGCACTCGCGATCATCTGCGATCGTCTACACTCGCAATCGTCTACGATTTTCCTAGTCGCACACCCTCTCTTCAAATCTCCATAACTTTCAATCCAGAACTCCAAAAATTTCAAAATTTATATCAATAAAAACCTAAAAGAAAGATCTACAACTATTTTTCAACTCTAAATTCATCCTTTTGGTCATCTCTGAAAACACTCACATATTTACATATATGCATACATTTTCAGTGAAGAGAAATAGAGCCTTCAATTCTGTTTTCTTCAAAATGTTTCTGCACCTAGTTATACATATTTTCCACTACACTCATTCAGTTCCATCAACTCTTCCATTTCATCTTAACTCATCTCTATATCACAATTCTATCTTTTAACATATTAATCATCGAATATGAAAACACGACACATACGGCATACAATGAACTAACGTGATGCATGCTTCATCTTATATAGAAATAAAGAACGATAACAAGCTTACTTGTTTAAAGCTCTATCATCTTCAAGATCTCCAAAACCCCTAACTCTCATGCACCCACATACACTGTTGTAGAGGTTAACAGATTCAATTTTTCTTGAGGCAAAAGAAAGAAAACCGAAGTTGGGAGTAGGAAAAAATAGAAGAAAACAAAATTTAACTTGATGTAGATTTGATTAAAATTTTGTGTAAATGAAGAAATGTGAAGAAAACAAAGCTATAAAGAAGATAAAGACAAGAGTACTGTACTTGATCTTTCAAAGCTAAGAAAAACGTGACTTTAGAGTTGGACACTTGTCTAATTTCTATAGTCCTTAGCTAGTTTCCCAACTAACTAGTTCTTATCGAACTAGTCTCATAAGCCCCTTCTTTTTATTCTAATTGTCTCTAAATTCTCAATATCATTTGTCAAAAATTCCAAAGTCACCCATACAATTTTTCACTTTCATTTGACTCTCATTTCTATTTCCATTCATCAATTTACTTGCCAATTGGCATTTTTCCTAATCCACTAATATTCAAAAAATTCTAAAATTCTCCTAAAATTCTCCAAACCCTCCATCGTCGGACAGACCTGAGTCACAGTATGATTGAGGGAGATGTTTAACTTTTGTATCTTTTCTTTTTATATTTAACTATGTATTTTTATTATTTTCTTTCTTTTTGTCTAAACATTAGTTTTAACAATATTCTATACTTCTTTTTTTATTTTTGTTTCCTTTTATCGTTTCATCCCTTTTTCTTTATATTTTGAAAGGATGTTATTATCAAGTATCAGATTGACAATCCTAAATTTATCGATATTAGAAATCAGATATGCTTATTACTCAAGGAAGTACCAAACTCCACTTTCTCACTTTTGATTCAAATATGCTTATATTGTGTACATTGGGGACAATGTAGAATTTTAAGTGTGGGGAAGGGGATAATAATTTCTTATGCTTATTATCTTCTTTCTTATTGACTCTTATTAACTAATATCATGAATTAGTCAAAATTTGTCCATCAATACTTTATTTCATTATTAATTCTTGATTTGAATTAGTATGCAAAATGATGATAGCTAAAATAAACTTGATTTTATAAGTCATATTTTTAGTAGTCACTGAGATAGTCAATTTGAATGAAAATTGCAAATTATTTACATGCATAAGACCTTATTCTTTTTCATAAGCTTTTAAGCCTAAAAGCAAAACTTCAAAATTTTTAAGCTCTTTTATTCTTTCATGTTTGTTATCATGCCTAGTTGAATAATTCTTAAAGTAGCTTTTATTATGGATATTGAGATTATATTTGTTAAATTGGAAAAATTGAAGTGATAAAGGCATATAGATTCAATAGTTGTTTAATCCTAATTCTTTGAAAAATACCCTATATACTTTAAGAGTAAACAATTTTGAGTTTTATCCTTTTTCATTGATTATAACTAAATTATAACCTTTATCCTATTTTTCTTGAAGCCTTTTCGTTAATTTGAACCTTTAAAGTATTTATAATTATTTGATTGTTGGAAAATTGAAAATTTGAAAGGTCCAATATTTCTTTAATTGCGGTATATGACAAATGCTTGAAATTATTTTTTAAAAAACGTGTTTGAATTATGGTACCGATGGATTTATATTATGAAGGACATATAATGTGAAAGAATAAGTTTTTGGCAGTCTTGTCCATTGTAAATCTCTTTCAATTTTAGCAACCTTTATATTATCCTAATCATACCTTACCTAAGCCCCATTAAACCCTTATAAATACCTTTTGATTTTTGTTTCTAGTTTACTTATAAGTGGTGGAGAAATTGTCATATTACAAGCTTATAGTTAAGAGTTTTACTATGTATTGATTTGAGAGTTCTTATACTTTTCACCCTAAACATTTAAGTACATTGAGTGAATCCTCAGTGGGGATTTAAAAAATTGTGATTTTGATTTCAAAACGATTATTTATTTGATTATTAATGATATTGTTATGAAGATATTTTAAGATAATTTGATTATAGTTGTATGTTAATTTAGTTAATATGATATAATGACATAGAATATAGATGGACATGATGAAATTAATGAGGGATACATGTTGTAAGATTGATAAGTTAGATTATTGATTTGCTTGAGGACAAGCTTAGACTGAAGTGTGGGGATGTTTGATAGATGCTAATTTGAGTATCATGATACACCCATATTTAAGTGGTGTTTGCGTGTTATCCTGTTTTGGTGTGTTGCTGGTAATATTGTCGTCTTGTTGGGAGTTATGGTTGTTGGCTATTTTTAGTATTGTGTGTGTTGCTTGGTGAGGGGCAGTCTTGGTCCCTCATGTTGCTGCCAGTTCCTTTAGTGGGCTTAGAAACAGTTGCTTTGGCATTTTTTGTTGTACATATTTTTTCATTAATTTAATCTTACTAATTTATCAAAAAAAAAAGATACACCCATATTTAATGTATTTTGCGTGATGTCTTATCATTTTGTTGTATTTTTGGTATTTAATTCTCTCTAATTGTATTTATAGGTCATAGTTTCCTTCATAGACCAAAAGGAGAAGATTTTGGATAAAATTGTGGAATAAAACTAAGATTTGAAGGACTTACACAACTGTGTACAATGATGATAGTACAAGTCTCTATAATTGTATGAACATTGAAGAATTTGAGTTCTGGTCGTGTGGAGTTACACAGCCATGTATGTGGAGATACATGGTCATGTATGTTACTTATGTAAGCCTTTGTGCCTGTGTGAAATCGCGAATTCAGGTATTTTTGAATATACATAGTCTCCTACACACCCATGTAATTGACCGTGTATATCCCAAAAACCTTAAATTTTACTATAAAAGGATGTGAGTGGAGGCAAAATGAGGGAAGCCAAAATTTTAAGAGTTTTTAGGTCATAAAAAACATTTAGAGGCAACAATTTTAATCAAAGGACGAGGAAAACACAAAGAATATGTTAAGAGATCTGATAAAAACCTACGTCAAATCCATACTTGCAAGAAGATTCGATAGAAGAGAAAGGAAGATTAGAATTATGATTTCTTTGTTTTCTATTAGTTTTTCTGTATAGTTTTTTTTGGTTTCATTTTCTATCAGTAACTAAACATGTTTAGTGTCTAGGTATGATGAACCCTAGTTTATGATAACAATAATTTTTTTATCTTTTATTTAATGCAATTATTTTGATTAATTTATTGCAATTTAGTTATACGTATTATTCTTGTTCTAATATATCCAAAATATTATTACATGATTTGATTTCATATGATTAAGATTGAGAAATCCCCTTATATGAATATATCTACCATAATTGGAAGGCGTTGCATGCAAACCTATAAATTAATAGTGGAATTCATAAATCGATAGAGCAATCCTAGGGGTTTTAACTGGAAAGATTTATGTTAATGAACTAATGGATTAGTTGTTAATAGTCTTCAGAAAGATATTACAGAAACTTCAATGGTCTAATAATCAATAATATAATTGCATGATAAAGGATTAATATTTAATTATTCTTAGGGGGATTTATCACCTAGCTACTATTATTTGATATTGATTTTTCTAAGTAATTTCCTCTATCCTACGTTCATTATTGTTTCCAATTTTAGTTTTATTGTTTAGTTTAGTTTTTAATTAAAATCCAAACTTTGATTCATAGGTTACATAATAGAATAAGAGTAATTACTAGTAGTTATTGTAGGAAAATCCCGGTGCCTGTATCACATATAAGCGGTGCGGAAAAACAAAAATTTTTGTTCCGGGACCTTCTCGAAAGCCAGGATCCATGTGTCTATACAAAGATCAAACCATAACGACCAACGTAGATCGTCTCTAACGGTATCCAC
>JAOSBM010000205.1:18514639-18528285 GCA_027568955.1 Erythroxylum tenue
AAGCTTCCCATATTTATTGTCTTCCTCTTTTCATGCAATCTTGTATCTATTTCTTTATCGTTAGTTATGTATATATAACTTCTTTGTAAACAGATTGTGGAGAAGAGAACATTCAAAATTTCAAAGGATATTTCATATTTCTCTAGATTTACATGATATGTTGGAAGTACGAGCAAAGCAAGCCTGAAAGAAGGTTAGCTAGGTTGAGTAGCTGAAGTACTGACAGGTAGATCACTAAGCAGCTAAAACTTGACGGATTGAAGTTGAAACCTGGCTATATGAAGCAGGTATGTTAATAAGCAGTGACTGTCTAGTTGATACAAACTCATCAACTTCTTCCAGTTCGTGCTTCATTGGTAAAACTACTCGACTGCAAGCGTCTTATCTAGTGTGTGCGTGTGTAGTGTAGGGTTGAATGTGAGACCAGCTGGTCCTGGTCCTGGAGGAGGTCCTCCTTTGCCTGGATGGGGTCCACCGCCGGCCCACCAGCTCCATTACCACTACCAATGGTTTCCTTGACGGTCTCTTCAATGATTTGCGCAGTACAGTGTCATCTTGTTTAGTTGGAGCTTCCAATCCATTTTATTATCCCATGTCTTTCTTCCTTTTCCTTGTTAGTTGGTTGACTAAAAAATAATGGACCATTTTCTATGCTGATTTCATAAATTAAAAGACGTTTAAGTCCTGCACGTGTTGGATACTATAAGAGTGCTTAGGAAGCCCACCACCGGCTCCTTTATAATTGGGCCTTCTGTAGGTCCACCTCCTCCTGCACTTGGACCTCTGCCACCAGGGCCTTCCGGAGGTCCACGGATTCCACCCCCACCATAACTATCCCAAACTTATTCCGAGGCCAATCATGAAATAGGCCTACCAAAAGGACCGGATTGGCTCTAGCAAAAGTTGGCGACGTCGGTGCTTCATCGCCAACTGGCTGCTAATTGATGCTGCTTTTGGCTTGAAAAGAAAATATGAGAACGATGTTTAGTTACTTGTCTTGCATGCCACAAGTTCTACTTGATAAAGTTTGAAGTAACGTAAAAACTTCAAAAGTCCTTGCAAATAAAAATAATCAGCCTTATCTGTTGCGAGGGTGTCCTTTCTCTCAATTTCTTTTTTTTTAATGACGTTAATTTCAACCAAGTTATTATTACTTACTATTCTTATGTGAAACCCCCGTCACTTTCAATCCACATAAAACGTGTGCCTGAGCCAGATTGGGAGAGATCTGAACTGGGGACCTAATCTTCTCTTTAATCGAAACCTGTACCTGAAAAGAACTGGACGTGCTTAGTAATACCAATAATAGAGAAGGAGTGAGAGATTGTCCCTCTTACTTTCAAAGTTGTATCATCCATATGTGTAGTAGATGTTCTGGAATTTTTAGTTTAACAAAATTTAGAAATGAATCAAAATTATAGGTAAAGATCCCAGGAATTAAGTATTATTTATGCAGAAACGACATATTTACTACAACATAAAACGAAACGAAGGCTAGCTTTACTCACCCTTAGGAAATCAGAAGGTAACTTTATAATCTAATGTGTCTCAAATTAAAAGAAAGTCATTAAAAATAAAAACAAAAGAGATTAAAGTTGAATTTCATTTTCTCAAAGTTCCGGCCAGTGAACACACCACGTGGATTACTCAACTTGGAGGAAGCAAACAAACATAAAAGTTTAAATAGATAACTTACAGTCGGTTAAACAAAATAACATCCTAATTCGTTTCGAGCTACATGCAACGTACTTGACATTTTTTTTATTTATTTATGTCATCTGAAACATACTTATCGCCACGTGTAATTTTTGATCAAACTGAACAAAATTGCTTTTAACCTTTATACCGAATTAATGATTAAACAAACCTTTTCTTTTCCACCCTTTCAAGCTCCCCCAAATAACGAATAACACATGCAATATATTATTCCTTCCAAGATTTCAAGCAAATAGCATATATAACATGTGATTACAATTGATTACACCATTCTTTGATCAATTCCTTGCGGCTATGATAAAGAAAAGAAAAGGAAAATTGTACACCAACAGTTGCTTCTAGAAAATTTTTTAAATGGAATTTGACCTTCTTACTAGTCTTATTTTATTTGAAATCTTTATTTCTTGTTTGACATGTGATTTATGTTCTCTTCTTAACTATTATTTCATTAATGATAATTGCTAATTAAGTCATTTTTATCATAATAGAAATTTGAACTTTGATTTTTAATTAATTTATCTAAAAGAGGTTTAATCCAGTTTGTTAGTGATTCTAAAACCACTTGAAAGAGAAAATGCATAAGAAATTTGGACAAAAGTTGTTCATGCTCTTAAGTGAATTTGTACTTGGGATTAATCATAAAAAGTATGATTCAAAAAATCAAAGGATTGACCTTCATTAAAAACTCCTAAAATACTTTGCATAGTTTATCACAGAGTTCTAAAAGTGTTAGTAAATGAAAGAGTGAAGTGATCCAATTCTGGAGCCTTATTTCAATGCATATGGAATAAGGCACACTTAGACTTCATCTTTTAAATAAGGAAGGAGAAGAAAATATTCATATAAGAAGAGACCCTTCTTTAAAGATGTTTTATGAAATTTGAAATATTTTAGCACCTAACAAAAGCATACATCGAGATAAACAAAATTCAAATATAATGGATATGATATATGCCCTAGGCTCAACCATATAAAACATAGAAATCACATTTAAAAAGAGTGAACAATTAGCTAGTAGGTACTATAGAAAAATTGATTACAAAAGAGGGGAAACCAGTCGCATTAAAAATACCTTATGGAAAGGTTCATTTAATATCCAAAAAATGCTTAACAATAGTCGGAAAAGTAGGCAATGCTAAGGTAAACCAAACAATTTTAGGAAAACTCAATTTAGGTTTAATATTATAGCCCAATAGGGGATAACCATACATGTTAAATTTATATCTCTCAATTTGGATGCCATGTGACAGGCCTTAGAAAGTTTTAGAATAAGCTAGACAAATTCGCAAAGTCTCCAAATGTAGACCTCGTACGGATTTGAACCATTTTATTTGAGTGAAATAACTTAGAAGAATACCATATATTTGATATTGTATTTCACTTGAAGAAACGAGTATTTTGTTTTGTCTCTATATGATTTCTTTTCTATCATAAAGAGCATTAAGTTCATTTTCTAGTAAGTGAAGTTCATCACAATTTTAGTTAACTTAAAGGGAAAAGAATTTTGCTATAAGAATTCACTCTTTTTTTATCTACCATTAAATATGCCTGAATATGGATTTATTCAAACTCAATAATTCACCACTCACTTCTATAAGTTAGTGCTAGAAGTTTGGGAAGTGAGAGGAAGTTGAGATTTGATTAGACTAGTTTTCTAGTAATGTGTGGAAAGATGGATGCTAAAATCACATACACTTAAATAAAAAAAAACTAGGAAATATTTTCTAGGATGAATATCAACCATCATAGGTAGATTAAGGCAAATGTAGGCAGTCAAACTTCAAAGGAGCTAGGAGCAAGAAGGTTAAGAAGGAACTGAATTGATTAGTTCAAGACATATATATTGATTAAGTTTGAAATGGCACTTTGAGAACTATTTTATATTTAAAGGAAGGCTATCCGCTAGTTAATTTGGTTCAAGCTAAGGATAGAGAAGACTTTGAAATTTATGGTTCATCTTATCTAAATACGACCGATATGTGCTTAATTGATTATACATTTATTCCATAACACTTAGTAAATAATGCTATGAAATGTTTAAGAAACTCATTTTGGTTCATATTTGATTTTAGGTACATTTTGGAAGCATAAGAGCTAAATTGAGTTAAAAGCACATTCTTTGAGCTATCTTTTTGATGTTCAATCTCAATTGTCATTATGGAACAAGGAGGAGACAAATTGGGGTGAAGATGGGACAAGAAAATAGAAGAAAGTAAAGCTTTGGCTGTGAAAGTTCACGAATTGGGCAAATTTTATGACAAACACGGTTGGATACACAGTCGTGTATCCAACCATATAACTACCTAGATCCCTAATTTTTAATATAAATTGACGTTTGTACAACAAAATATAATATGGATCTGTTTTGGGAGAAAATGAGGGATAGAGCATGCATTCTTTGGAGAACCATAGAGGGCTAAGCTTTCCCATTTCGGTTTCGAGGTGAAATTAAAGCCGAAGACATGTTTTAGGCATTTCTCTATTGAGTATTGTGTTCTTTCTCCCTTAGGGATTGTTTATGTTATCCTATGTTTATTGAATTAGGTGTTATGTAAGAATGATCTTAATGCTATTAGATTGTTTTTATGTAAACTCATTGCTAGAATCTTGAATACAATATGTAATACTTGTGTTTGGATTCATTTGTGGCAACTAATGGTGTCGAATCATTAGGGATAACGTATCCTTGGTTAAATGACCTGAGCTTATATGATTGTTATTTTGATTAATCTGATTTCCTAACTTGTAATGTGGCTATCCTATTAAATCTAGAGAGCTTGTTCTAGATTATTCGATAGCTAGATTTAGTTAAAGAGCATGTTTTAACTAAAAACCTAAGGGAACACTAAGGTTAACAAAGCTTATTGTTAACCTACGATTAATAGTTGCTATGAGAGGTATTAGAATAACAAGACATTGAAGTATGCTTATTCGTGTGTAGGACGAGATTGAACTGAGGATCGTACTCTAAATCCATTAATCACTTTTTGATCGTTTTCTTTAATTTTTTTTCATTAGTTTAATTTCACTTTTTTTTCTTATTTGAAATCAAACCAAACCCCCTCTATAACTTAAACACCAATTATTTTCTTTTCAAAAGCAGACACACTCTCTCTGAGGGATCACTAGCTATAGTTTTAAGTTTAGTTATTTTGTGTAATGTTACGATGCGTTACTAATTTTGGTGCCATTGTTGGGGAGTGTGATGCTTTAGTTTTTGTTATTAATTTTAATTGATGTTTTTTCTATATTTGTTTCTAATTAGTTTTTACATTTATTTCTTGATCATTTTATGTTTTTTTGTGTTTATTAATAAAAGAAAGACACTGCAAAGGGAGTATGTCAATGTTCTTGATGGAAACTTTGCTTATAGCCTATATTCCCAATCTTATAACCTAGGTTGGAGTGATCATCCGAACTTAGGTTATGGAGGGGATAACTAACAAGACTACTTCTTAGATGAGTTGCAGGATGTACAACAATTTCTGCATAGACCCAAAGCCTCTTCTTCTAACTCAGGTGTATCTCTGGAACACTTATTTATGTATTTTGCTACTAATACTCTACAATTTCAGTAGGAGATGATACAATTTCAACAAGGTACAATGTCTAGAATCTAGAACTTGGTAAGCCAGATGGGTTAGTTGACGGTAGTTGTCAACTGCCTAGACTCCCAAAACAAAGTGAAGCAATTATCTCAATCTGAGGTGTATCAAAAGAACGTTAGTGCGGAAACCTTACGGAGTGGGAAGGAGCTTGAGAATCTTAAGAGGACTACTTAAGGGATTACTTGTGAAGAAGTAATGGCGAAGGTGTTCAAAGGAGAAAAGAATATATCATTTAGCTTAAAGGTGAGTGATAGGTCCCTTATCGTTGTTAAAAGTAATCCTTCACTTTTACCTAATAGGTTAGAAAATTTAATTAAGGAAGAAAAGGGTGAAGAGATATTTCAAGAATACAGGGATTCGGTAAACATTAAAAGTTTAACGCTTGATAAGACACTAAACATTAGGGGCCATCTACTCAGGTGTTATCCCAAATTACCTCAAGTGCAAAAGGCGCAAATTGTGACACCTAAAGACCATTACTTTGTCACGTGATGAGAAAAATAAGGAGTCGAGCCATTGACAATAAACAAAGGCACTTTTTAGGAGGCAACCTAAGGGAAGTTTATTTATTTTCCTTTACATTTTCGCATTTGATAGGATATACATGTGTGTTTTTAAGTTTGTTTTTTTCTTACTTGTTTTTAAGTTTTCAAACAAAAAGAGGGAGAATCAATACAAACAAACAAATATTTTATCTTTTTCTGTCGCTTCTAGGACTATATAGTCATGATTAGAGAGAAAATTAACTAGACAAATTCATGGCAACTTAAGCATGTACTTTTACTCTTGTGATTGGTCAATATACATTATCTTTAAGAAAGTAGTGACTAGTGGTAGACGCAAGCCAATGAGATTTTTAATCCTTCATAGATTGACATCTATATCAATCTTATTATCTTTTGATTATATTTGACCTTCATGACATGTACATTCTAACTTTGCTTTGAATTTTTATTCAACACCACATTTTTATCATATGTGTTGACATGAAAATGATATAGGCATTTTTTTTGTTTCATAAGCATATTAGCCAAATAACCCACTTATTCATATGAATTTTCCATTTATTAAGCCCCCTTGAGCTTTATTTGCCTTTTTTTAATGCTAACCACTTTACATTCCTTAAACTTAAGTAAATGTTTTGCCCAAGCCTTAAAACTAAGGAAACATTTATTGATTGTTGATGATTGTGGATGCACAAAAGTATAAGTGTCGAGGTGTGCATATTTGCAGGTTAGTTGTAATTGTTGGTATGTCATTTTATGTCTTATCAATGAGTTCCAACGTTGATGTAGCTTTTTTCAAATTTTTCTAAAAAAAGGGCAAAAGAAAAAAGAAAAAGAAAAGACAAGAAAGAAAAATATGTTTAAATAAAGGTATCAAGGAGGAAATTCATTTGTTTTGCAAAGTTATTCATGAGGATTTTTTCCTCCTAAAGTTGTATCGAATATATGATTTGAGTATGATGCATATAAGGTAGATGTTGTTTTGAAGGATCAATCCCTGTAGTTTCAATGTATTATTCGTCATCGATTTTTATAAGTGATCCCTTCTAGTTGGTTATATTTCATGTGGTTTGTGGGGTGAGAGCTTGAATTTGAGTTGTGAAACATAGTTTCCACATTCATCATAGATGAATGTACCCAGTTTTATGTGAATGTTAGCTTTTTCCCTTGAGATTACATTGATTGCTACTTTTGCTTCACTAGTTTTGTTGGCTTTTGTGCTACAATACCCAAATACATCTCACCTTGACCCTTGCCCATATTACAACCTTAAAAATCCTTTGATTCATGATTATGAATGTGAATCCTGGTGGTAGAGAAATGAAATGATATGCAAAGTCGTGGAATATCATTATCATGAATGGTGTATGAGTGTACCCATGAATCTATCATATTTAAACATATATTGTCCAAGTTTACCTCTAGATCGCTCAGTTTTTTAAGGTAATGATTGTTGATTGGTCCTGAGTAGAGGCATTGAGTGTTTATTTCTTTTCATGGTTTTGAAAGTTATTCCTCTTTTCTTATGACTATCTATTGTTGGAAAATATGGAAAATGAGTAAATGTTTTGGTTTGTGACTTTGATTTTATCATTTTTCCCAAGGATGGTCAAAATTTAAGTGTGGGAGAAATTGATATGTGCTTAATTGATTGTACATTTATTCTCTAACATTTAGTAATTACTGATATGAAATGTTTAAGAAACTCATTTTTGGTTTATATTTGATTTTACGTATAATTAGGAATCATAAGAGCTAAAGTAAGTTAAAAGCACATTTTTTGAACCATCCTCCTAATGTTCAAAATCAATTATCATTGTGGAACAAGAAGGAGACAGATTGGGGAAGGTGGGATAAGAAAATGGAAGAAAGTGAAGCTGTGAAGATGATATGGAAGATATACGACCATGTAAGTTCACGAATTAGGCATATTTTATGACATGCCCAGTTGGATACACGAGTATGTATCCAACTATGTGACTACCTAGTTCCCTAATTTTTAATATAAAATGACATTGGAATAGAAAAACATAAGATGGATTAGTTTTGGGAGAAAATGAGGGACAAAGCACACACTCTTTGGAGTCCATGGAGGGCTAGGCTTCTCCATTCCAATTTCGAGGTGAAATCGAAGCTAAAAACACATTTTGGGGATTTCTTTATTGAGTATTGTGTTCTTTCTCACTTTTCTCACTTTTTGATTGTTTTCTTTAAATTTCTCTCATTAGTTTAATTTTAATTTATTTTCTTATTTGAAATCAAATCAAACCCCCCCCCCCCCCAACATAACTTAAACACCAATTTTTTTTCATTTTAAAATTTTTACATGCACTCTCTGTGGGATCGACCTAGACTTATCACTAGCTATAGTTTTAAGTTTAGTTATTTTTGTAGTGTTACGAGACGCTACCAACGACCTTCGACACGAAAATGTTATAACCTATGTAACTCTAAAGAATGAAACAATAAAGAACATAGCTTAGCCCACAATCATATATCAGTCCATGTAACTCTTAAGAAAATAATTTGTAAAGACATAGCCTCTAACATAGGTGTATCCTAAATTATGTTTGTAAGGTTTCGATCATGCATCTCATACATAATATATATCAAATATACGAAGCGAAAGAAAACAAAGCCTTAAAAACTAGATCTACTCATGCATATTGATATAGAAAACAAAAACATGAAATTTAAGATCTTTACATACCTTTCAGACGATCTCTTTCGTTCTGTAATCTTCTCCGCCTTGGGTTGTCGTAAACCACAACAGTCAACGTAGACCATCTCTAATGAAAGTCCATATGAAGATAGAAGGATGAAACCTCACTAGGAGATGGCTAGAATTATTTTTTTGTGTTAGCAAAGACAAGAATTCTTGTGAGAGTTAGACAGAAAAAAAGTGTGTTTAAGAAAGAACCTTTCTTTTTTCTTGTGTCTTACACAAGATGCACGAAAATCATCTCTATTTTCTCCACCATTTGGCCTTTCATAACCCCTATCACTAATGGTGAGTTCTGGGAAGTTAATGGTCATGAATAGCATGCATTAATGGAAGTTATGAGAAGTTAAATGTCATGAATAACATGCATTAATGGAAGTTTCAGGAAGTTAATGACCAAATTGGCAGCCATTAACACTTGTTTCTAATCTATTCAATGCAACTCTTTCTACCACGATCACATCGCGATACAATCCCAAAACAATCTCTGATATCTTGAATCACAATTCAAGACCATTTTACTCATCTTTCAGATCTCCTATGTGTGTGACCCATTAGGTTCCTGGTTATATTGGCCACTTGAATTAACACTTAATTCAAGTAAGTCAAGAGCGGTATCTAGCATCACGTCATGACCCCCAATTGACCAGAAAGTTAGTGGTTTGACTATGAACCCTTCCATATGCAATGTTGCCATGCAATTCATCCTTTCACCATTTATACCCCATTTGGGTTCAGAGTATGGTCAAAGTGCCAACTCCCACTAGACTGACTACGTTAGATATAGCCCAAGTGATATTAGATGTTGTCCTGAGGATCTCATTACTTTATTTATCATTGAATATTCTCTTCATGAAACCTATTTGCTCTGGCCAGAGACTCTTGAGTAATGAACCTGAAAAGAGGTCGTGGGTATCATCTCCTTCTAACAGGAGTGGTAAATCCTTTATTAGCTGCTCAATTATCTCTGAATACCTCAAGTTGTGCCCAATCACCACCTTATGAGTAACCCCTGAAAGGCACCGATGAAGGGAGTCAAAGCATAGGATCAGCATTCGAGATATCCTTAAGCACCCACTACAAGAAATATCACGTTTACTGACGGAAATTTCTGACGATAAACGTGTTATTTTCGTCGGCAATTACAAATACTGATGAAATGTGACGACAGACGGAACCATCGTTAAAAAGGTCGTTGCTATTATATACCGACGGAAGTAGGTAGACGTTTCCATCGGTGTGTTCACAACGGTGTATTGACGGAAAATAATCCGTTGGTATTATATACCAACGAAAATTGGCTAACGTTTCCATCGGTGTATTATCAACTGCATCGACAGATGAATTCCGTCGGTATATTGTACCGACGGAACAACCGTCGGTATATTGTACCGACGGAACAACCGTCGGTAAGTTTAAGTCAATATCATTGAGAAGTTGTAATAGGTACCGACGGAAATATAAACCCGTCGCAAAAAGTATTATGATACTGACGGTCCAGTGGCCGTCGACACAAGTAAATCAGTTTACATTACCGACGGTCTATGAATGTCCGTTGGTAAATACGTGTACTCTTACCAACGGTATTAAATGATCCGTCGGTAATAAGTTTGAAGACATTTTAAATTATACCCATTTCATAATCTTGTGATAAATGCATATTTTCAAGAGTTCACTTATTTGTACATACTAACTTAATTTGTGTATATATATATATATATATATATATATTTGTTTAATCAGAAAATTAAATGATAATATAGAGTTAAAAGAATTTAAATTGATTTAAATCGGTAATAAACACATTAAAGTGTACATAAATTCTTATGTTTGTAATTGAAACATAATGAGTTAGACTATCTAAGGTCGTGGTGATCGCGGGTGGTCCTCTTTAAGCCTTCCCTTCAACTGTTCTATCTCCTGTCTCAGCTGAGCCATCTGCTCCATCTCTTCTCTCACCTTAGCCATTTGCTCCATCTCCTATCTCATGCGAGCCATCTGCTCCATCTGCTCTCTCATCCGTTGATCCATCTACTCCGTCTGCCCCTCTTCCAAATGAGCTATCTTCTCCATCAATGTTTGCACTGTGGCCTGAAGCTCGATGACTTCGTTGTTGTTCGCTGGCTTAGTAGATGCTGCTGTACTGGACATGGAAGATTGTGAATAACATGTTTTCGCATATGAACCTAGGCCGAATATCCTGCCACGACGATCCCTACCACCCACAGCTTCAAGATACGTCTGAGGGTCATCTATAGGTTGTTCCTCCTGAGACTGTCGCTCAATGGTTTGTTGTATTGGTCCTATAAGATATGACAAGTTTACATTATAAGGAAGGGATCATTATTAAGACATAAATAAAATGCATTAAGTTGACATACATTCAGTTCTCTACATCGGTTGTTGATGAATGTTACATCGTCATGCTTCATCGTGTGAGTGTGCAAAAACAACTGAATAGGTGTAGGCTTGATTCCCAATGACTTTTCCTACATGAATAAACTAAACTGTTAGATGTGAACTACAATTTATAAGAATTTCGGCAGAGTTTCGTCTATTTGTATGATATTTTCCCCCTGTTGAACAAATAAAATAACTCAACACAGCCATAAATGGCACCAGACATTTATACCATTATCATTATCTATAATACAACAAAGCAAAATATTTACAAAATAAGTGTAAAGTTGAGATACTTACAAGTCTATATGCATGCTCCTGGTGGGTTATTGATCCTCCCGTATGTACGGGAAGACTCTCTCTACCAGGGCCTCCACATCTGTTGGTCGAGTTACGCCCTAAGACCGGCATTGCAGTATGTGATGCCCAATACTCCAACCAACGACTCCAAATTTCCTTCGAAATATAACGGGGTCATGCACTAGTCTTGTGTATCGCGTTAATAAAGTCGCGATAACATGTACGAGCTTGCTTCTCCTATATTTTATATATGCTCGCGTCCAAACAAGACTCCCAGAAAAAATCTTTCTGAATGAAGAAGAAAAAAAGACTATTATATAATGTAAAACTATTTACAAAATTAGACTATATAAATCAATATAAAAAGGAAATAAATATTTTTTTACCTCAAACTCCTTAAAGTAAAATTGTTTTGTAGCCTCAGATAAATTCTTCCACGCATAACCCTCGGGTTCAATCCTTTCCTTAAAAGTGGAAGTCATATGTCTGGAACTCATTCCAGACGGAACCAACCTAAAATAAGAAGTAATTGTAGTCTAGAAATGAACCGAAAAACCTAAGGCTTAATCAACAGCAAATAGTGATTAATGTTATCTCACTTACTGGTCATTGATAATTGTGATATACTTTCTCCCATCATCTCCCACAGATCCAGGCTGGCAGACCTCTCCTCCATCCACCAAAGAGGTATTGGATGATATATGAGTTAGCGAAGGAGATGGTGTAGCATGAGGAGCAGGAGGTGATGGCTCATCTGCAACTGAAGGCCGTGTAGGAGGAGGAGGTGAGTCAGTGCGAGTAGCAGACTGTGACGATCCATCTTCACAATAAGTTCCTCCGAACATCCCTCTAAACCTCAGCCGCATTACCTCACGCTGTCTCTTTGGTCCCATATTGTTACCTGAAATTCAATGTTTATCGAATTCTCTACAAATATAAGAATTTGAATGCAATATTTTACGCAATATATATATATATATATATAAGGCAATGGAATTGAAGGTCAACAAACAAGTAAACAACAACAAATCAACTTCAACAATCATATAATTATGCATTGTTTAACAAGTTCATACGGATACAACAAGATCTATCCCTGAAACTCATATCTGAAAAAATGTTAATTTAAACCAGTGCATCCATTGTTAGTATAATTCATGTATGCCACAAACAACAAGGTATGTAACATACGCTACTAGTATTATTCACCTATAAGCCTCACGGGAGCTCCATAATGGGTTATGGGTTAAGGTTTATGGGTTCATATCAAATTCAAGTATTTAAACTGAATATATGACATATATGTTTGTAATCATATATGTCATAAGGCACATATTGTTAAAAGTTTGATATTTAATGGATTATAAATATGTACTATTACCAAATCAAATAATTATTAATAAAAATATGAATACTTATTTTTATAAATTAGTTTAACATAAACAAAACAAAAAAGGCATTATAACGAAAAAATGTGGACATAAAAAGTAAACAAAACCTAATTATACTAGAGAGCGTCAATACAATAATGGATTCACATAATTAAGGTAATTGGAACAATAACAAAAGTCAAACTCGTCCTATATAAATCCATACATAACCGAAGTTTATACGACAAACAAGATTCACATCGTGCGAGGCATATCAATTAACAATACAGGAAGTTCAAATGGGAAGTTGATACACCCAACATTTAAACCAAGAGCAAAAAAACGTAGTAAAAAAACATAATCACTTACCTCAACCGAAGGGAAGAACGATCTTCTTTCAGTACCTCAACGAAGATGCTGATGACATATCTAGAACTGGTACAAAATGCAGTTTAAATTATGGATATTGACATTGTCTCTCCATATACATATATGAATGTCATTTGAAAACCTGCGAAAGCTTCTCTTTAATTTCCTCCAAAGTATAAATACTGGGGACAAAAGAGTTCCTACAACCAACAACAAACTAGTTCACAGTTTAGAAAGCAGGATATATTAAAACATTTGCCATGAAATCTTATAATCAATGAAGGTCATTAACTATACTCAAATAAATCATAATTAAGTGTTATCATCAATAAATTGCCTAATAATAAGATCATAAATTAATATTAAGGAGCTTTTGTTGTAATTACAAAACGGATGTCACATTTTACGAAGATCCTATTGAAAATTTAGCAGAATTTCCCCTATAAAGTAGACATCCCCCTCTTGAAATATGGGTCCCGCTGCATGTCAAAATACACTTCTATATCGACCAGTAACCACAACTCAAATCGGGTCTCCAAACTACATGTCTATACTTTGCATTGTCAATTAATAGGGATATTAAAGTTGGGCTATTAATCGAACAAATAAAACTTGAAGAATAGCTAAAGAGATAGAGTCACCAAATAGTGCATTG
>JAOSBM010000205.1:18528385-18543771 GCA_027568955.1 Erythroxylum tenue
AAATTTATGTTGATGATATTATTTTTGGTGCAACGTCAAAGAAGCTATGCACTAGTTTTGAAAATTTGATGAAAAATGAGATTGAGATGAGCATAATGGGAGAGTTAAAATTCTTTCTTGGGTTGCAAGTTTAGAAAACTAAAGAAAAGATTTTTATCCATTAATAGAAGTATGTTAGGGAACTGTTGACTAAGTATGATATGGAGAAAATAAAACCAATGTCAACTTCGATGCATCCTTCAAACCTTTTGTCAAAGACAAAACTGGCAAGAAAGTGAATCAAACCCTGTATAGAGGGATGATTGGTTCTTTACTTTATCTTATTGCAAACAGACCTGAAATTTTGTTTAGTGTTTGTTTGTGTGCAAGGTTTCAGGCAGATCCTAGAGAGTCTCATTACATTGTTGTTAAAAGAATTTTGAGATATCTTGCAGGTACCACTGATCTTTGCTTAATGTATGAGAAAGATAAAGATTTCAGGTTGATTGGATACTGTGATGCGGATTATGCCGGAGATAGGATTGATAGAAAAAGCACGAGTGGAGGATGTCACTTCCTTAGCCACAACCTAGTCTCCTGGTCGAGTAAGAGGCAAAGCTCAATTGCTCTATCAACTGCTGAAGCCGAGTATATGTCAGCCGCAAGTTACTGTTCACAAACTTTGTGGATCAAGTATCAGCTAGAATACTACTCAGTACAAGAAGAGGAGATCCCAATATTTTGTGACAATACAATTGCCATCAACTTGTCAAAGAATCATATTCAACATTCGAGAGTGAAACATATCGAAGTCAGACACCATTTTCTACGAGACTACGTTCAGAGGAAGATCGTAAGTCTTCAGTTTGTTGAGACGAATTATCAATGGGCGGACATCTTCACTAAGCCATTGAGTGAAGAATGATTTAAAGAAATCAGACGGAACCTCAACATGGTTATATTATGTGATCAATCGTCTAACACGTCACAACCCAAATAAAAGGTCGTAAAAGTTAACGATGACGGTAACAATAAGTTACAGGTGGTAACTTCTATCACAAGAAAGTTTTGGAGGGAAAATTTCTCACAGTCTTGAGAACATCACCTATTCTAGAATACTCTTGATATGCTCTGACATCGACCTTTGAAGAACTCTCAACAAAAGCCTTTCATTATCTTATTTGGATATCAAACTCTCTTTGCTTAAACTCTCAACCTCAAAAACCGACTTCACCTTTTTCAGAAAGAAATTTGTGCATTTAGAAACAAATGGAGCCAGCTATGATCTATGGAATACTTGTTGATTTTGAGTCCTTGAAGAAAGACAATCTGGATATTGAACCAGAGATTGTTGCAGCTGGTTGGCAGAACTTCTTTCAAGTTCGAGAGACCGTATATATGAATGAATTTTATGACTTTTGGAAGATTATGGATGTGGTGGAAGATACTCTTGTTTCTAATCCATTCCATGCAACATTTTCTACTATGTTCACATCATGATACAATCCCAAAACACTCTCTCATATCTTGAATCATAATTTAAGACCATTTTACACATCCTTCGGATCTCCTATGTGTGTGACCCATTAAGTTCCAGTTATATTGACCACTTAAATTAACACTTAATTCAAGTAAGTCAAGAGCGGTATCTAACAACACGTCATAACCCCCAATTGACTGGAAAGTTAGTGGTTTGGCTATAAACCCCCTTTCATATGCAATGTTGCCACGCAATTCGTCCTTTCACCATCTATACCCCACATGGATTAGAGTACGGTCAAAGTGTCAACTCCCACTAGACTGACTATGTCACATCTAGTCCAAGTGATATTAGATCTTGTCCTAAGGATCTCATTACTCTATACGTCATTAAAGACCCTCTTCATGACACATATCTGATTTGGCCAAAGACTCTCGAGTAATGATCTCGATAAGAGGTCGTGGGTATCATCTCCTTCTAGCAGGAGTGGTGAATGCTTTATTGGCTACTCAATTACCTCTGAATACCTAAAGCTGTACCCAATCACCACCCTGTGAGTAACCCTTGAAGGGCATCGATGAATGGAGTCATAGCACAGTATCAGTATCTGAGATATCCTTGAGCACCTCAAGTCTAAGGATACTTGCACCATTGCTACGATGAGACTATCATTGACATTGGAATATAATATCTATATGATTGTCTCATAGTAAGTCAATTCAATGTACTTACTATCCTTAGTAAGCATCCACATGTTACACATGTTGTAACATTTTTATGTCTAAGGCCTTGTTCAAATAAGACGAACCATAAATGCCTAAGTCTTCTTCATCCTTAACAAATTAACCAATGTTTTGTCTTCCTTTATATCCAACAAGCCTCCTAAAATAATTCTCGAAAGGCCATTAGAAACTTCATCAATATACTTATCTTGAATCAATCCATTCAAAGCCTCATTAACCTTCTTCCTCCTAACTCTTATAAATGGTCTATTAGGCATAAGTAATAGATCCTTTGAATTTTGACTACTTATGTTTGCATCAATCTACTTATGATGGTTAATGTTGACCCTAGAGAAAATGTTTCCTTGGTTTTATTTTTGATTTAAATGTATATGATTTCAACATCCATCTTTTTATTCACTACTAGAAAACTTATGGAATCAAAACTCAACTTCCTCTCACTTTCCAAACTTCTAGTACAAACTGACAAAAGTGAGTGGTGAGCTATTTGGATTGAATAAATCCTTATTTGTGAATGTCAAAAGGTAGATAAGAAAAAAAAGTTAATTCTTATAACAAAATTCTTTTACCCTTAAGGCAGTTGAAATTGTGATGAAATCCGCTTACTAGAAAAAGAACTTAATGCTCTTTATAATATAAAGGAAGTCATATGGAGACAAAATTCTAAATACCTCTAGCTAATATATGAAAACAAAATACTAAATTCTTTAGTTGTAATATAATATCAAATCTATGGGATTCTTCTAAGGTACTTCACTCAAACAAAAATAAATTATATTCATCTTGTTTGATTTTTTTCCCTTGTTGTATGCTTCTATTAGTTGACAAAATGTTAAAAATTTCATTAACCATCTTCAAAGAAGGGTCTTCTTTTATATGAATAATTTTCTTCTCCTTATTCAAAAGATTAAATTAAATATGTCTTGTTCCATATACATCTAAACAACACTCTAGAACTGGATAACTTCACTTCTTTATTTACGAACACTTTTGAAACTCATTTTGTGATAGACTATGCAAAGTAGTTTTGGAGTTCTCAACGAAGGTCAATCCCTTGATTTGGTGAATCATACTTTCATATGATTGATCCCAAAAAAAAATTCATCTAAAAGCATGAAAAATTTTTGTCCAATTTTCTTATGCATTATCTCTTACAAAGTGGTTTCAAAATTAACAGAAAATTAAATTAAACCTCTTTTGGACAAACAAATTTTAAAAAACCAAAGTTCTTTCATTGCTAGTCATTTAATCAAAGATAATATTCTAATGGCTTTTAAATATATGCATTGTTTCAAAAACTAATGAAGACTATAAAAAAGAAACATGGCCTTCAAGTTTGACATTTCTAAAGCATTTGACAAAATTGAATGGTCTTTCCTCCCTCATGTTATGAAGAAATTGGGGTTTAGTTGCTAATTTATAAACCTCTTTTTGAGATATATTTGTTGACCAAATATGTTCGTAATGCCATGATTTTGATATAAAAAAATTGCTATTGATGAATTTACTTTTAGTGATACTAGTTATATTAAGGGAAAGTTTAATAGAAGTTCAAATTGAGAAAAGGACTCAGTTAAATGAATTAAACAATTAATGTTTGGAGAGCAAAGTTGAGCATATATACAATTCAAGTGAAGAGTTAAAAATAAAGGGAAATCAAGCATATTAGACTTCATTAAATGATTATAATCCTTCTTGTAACCTTGTCTTGGTCATTTCATTAAATTAGGAACTCAGTCATTGCATGATTATTTGCATTTAGGACGTAAAATTAAATCCTTTCATAATAAATAGAAAACTTATTTTTATCTTTAAAGAAAATTTCTTGATCATTAAAATAATTTTGGAAAATTTTTGAAAAGATATTGGATCTAGTTTTAGCCAAAGTAATGTGATTTGATCTTTAAAAGAATTGAAAATCATTATAATGATATTTTCAAACACATTGAATGATTAATGTATAGGTGCAATTGACCATCATATAGATGTGATCAACCAATATGTTGTTTTTGAAAACATTGGTCGACCAAATGTATTAGAAGAAATGACAAATTGTACACCATAAGTTTGTATGTCATATTGGTTGAAATATTAGTTGACCACTATGACATATTGGTTGACTGATGTCAATGTTACTAGTTATTGTAATAAATAATTTTTGTTTATAATGATTTTTAAGGTTTAATGAATATAAATAGACTATATATAAGTTGTGAGAAATTTTCTAGACATAAGACAAAGTTGCTAAGAGCCTTATGAGGCTATAAAATGCATATATACATTACATAACACATATTGAGCCATTTTTCATTGATATGCGTAAAAGGATTTTTTTGAGCTAGATGCTTATTATTATGAGGGAAATTAATTAGGATATACTTTGTGAGAGTTACTTTTTATGTTAAACAAGACTTGTAAAGGATTATTCTTCACTTGCAATAAAGCAAGATAATTGTTCGGGGTTGCTCTTCACCCATGGGAAAGAAGATGTTGTATTGAGAGTTGTTCGTCACTCATTGAAGGAAGTGTTTAGTGAATTCTTAAATGGAGTTTGAGATTAGAAGTAAATTATTGATAGTTTGGTCGGACCACCATAAATTGATTTTATCTCTCTCTCTACTCTCTTTTATTTATCATTGAAATGGCTTTATAATTATTTTATGTGAATTTACTAAAATCATTTATTAGAATAGGCAATTAATTCATTAGTTTATAAACAGGAAAAAAAAGAACATATAATTCACCCCTCTCTTATGTGCTATATGGGGACCAATAATATTTGTTTAATTTTTTTTCTTCTTCCTATTCAACCATTCATCTGTGCCTTCTTTCAAACTATCAAGAGGCCTAAGATAAAGGAATCCTCTTTTCTCATTTTAAAATATGCATGAAAGCTCTAAGTACTTGTCTAATTTTTGAATCTAGGGTAAAAAGGCTAAAAAATTTCTTTATTTGTAAGAGTTGTTCCCTTATTTCTCATATCCTATTTGTCGATATTTGCATTTTTTTAAGTGACAAGAGAAAATTGTCTAAATTTTATTTTCATTAGTTTAATCAAGCTTCTAGTCTAAATAAAAATCTTCAAAAATAATTAATTATTTTCAATCTTAGACAAATACAATAATTTTATAAGAAGGTTAAGTATTCACTCCTCTAAGCGACATGGTAAAAACACTTTGACCTCTTGACAATGTTAAGCAATCTAAATTCTAATATTTAAACATATCCATGAGAATTTCAGAAGAAAGATTGGAGGATGACATAAGAAACACCTATCACTTTAAAGGTAAAGAAATTTAATTAAGTTAGTACTTCAAGCTATCCCCTCTTTTAAGTTTCCTATGAATTTCTTGAAAGAGTTATCTCCATTAGAAATAGTAAACCATTGCATAGTCTAGGACTGATTCGAAGGTCGATTGAGCTTGGCTCATATTGTATAAGCTTAAACTTGATCAAGTTTTGAGTGACCTAAAATTTATTTAAAACCCGACTCTAACTTGATTCTAATTTGACCCATTGCCAATGACCAACTCAATGACTCTAGTTTTTGACAATACTTCATATTGTTCTCACCTTCGTCAACAACAATAATACGTATAGAAAAATCGAGCCAGGATCTGATCTCGCACGTGCCGAAATAATTACAATTTTTTTTTCGTTTGATTTTTTGAAAGCTAAGATTACTTAAAATTCTATAAAAAGATAAAACATAAATTATAATAAACATAAATTGTAATTCATACCTTATTTTGAAACTTGACCGTTTTCTTCTCGTATCCTTCAAGCCATCTATAAATTCGGCTCATCTCAACTCTTGTAGTCACACAAGAGTTCAGCCTCTAACGATATCAATAGAATAACTTAAGAGAACTCTGTAATTATTATAAAGAGGTTTTATATATGTCGGACATTAGGTCTGGTTAGATTATAAAGCCACAACTCAAAATTCTAAACTAAAAGAAAAATTATTCTAACTCCAAATCCGATCTAACCCAAATTAAATTTGTTGACTTCAAACTATACTGAGCCTAATCTTCATTGATTTACTGTTTTTGGTGTGGTAAACAACTTACAATAAGGGAATCTCTAGGAGTGTCAAGACGTTGAAAGAAGGTCTTTGTTCGTGGGGCGAGTGTCCAAGCGAGTCCTCTTAGAAATGCCATGAATCCCCCTTCAAAGCTTTACCCTTGCAAAGTTGCAAGATAGGCTCGCAGCTTTGGAAACGGAACATTGTCTTATACTCTTTTATCCGCAGAATCTGCTGAAGAAAAAGAGGAAACTATTTGGCATGCTCTATTCGCATGTCATGCTACTCATTCTTTATGGTTTGTTAGCGCACTCAGAATGAGACAAACATAAACCACTTACTTCACTTTGGTTGATTGTTGTTTTCATGGTATTATCTCCATTGTCGATAACGCATTGGAAGAAGGGTGGTGTTTGGATGTTTTTGACGCAATCAGAATCTTTCATAACATCGGGGAATCAATCCAATCACTAATTGTGATGCAGGTGTTCGACCATGGCTGGTCTGTTGGCACCTTGAAGATGAAAAGAAAGCAGGTTGTGAGGTCATTATACGAACTTCCCCTTTACCTTTTGCAGATTTGTGTTGAAATTATTTCTCGCAAACAAAATAGTCATATATCACCACTTGCTTCAGACTTGTCAGTATATTAACCTGAAAACTAAAGCTGTACTACAAGGGGCACGTAAATTGCAATTTATTATTCCAAAACTGTAGATTGGATAGGGTCGCTGTTTTAAAAATCGGATCGGACCGATCGGTTCGATCGGATAGGATTACTGTTTTAAAAACGGACTAAATTGGCCGGTTTAATCGGTAACCGGTCGGCTATCCGGTCCAGTTCACTCTTAAAAATCGATTCTCAATTGAACTAGTGAGAATCGGTCAAAACTGGTCAATTGACTGGTCGAACCAGTCCGGTTCGACTGGTCCGACCACTGGTTCAATAAATTTTTTATTTTTTTATATTATTTAGTATATTTTGTATTTTTAAATATTAAATATAATTATTATATAATTATAATACCACACCGGTTCAATCGATGATTGAACCAGTCAAATCAATTAAACTAGTTATCAATAAAACTTTTGATTCGATGTCCAATTCAAATTTTAAAACACTGGATAGGATGATACCAAATATTCTTATCCACAGAAAAATAACCCAAAATGGAGGCGACGGTTGGATGACCCCAAGAACTTACCTGGACCTGACTCAGCATGCAATAATTTTGTACCAGTATGTCCATGTGGTGTCAGCGTAGATCAAGAAACTAGGTTGGTATTTCTTATCCACATAAACATGTGGCTTGTTTACTTTTGCGAGTGAATTTGTTCCTGGTCTTATCATAAATCAAGCTGCTTTTACATCAACTTTGAATTCTTACAATTGGCATAAGAAGGCAACAGATCTTCTTGGCTGTTCATTTATGTTATAGCAAGACAGTTGGGAGGGATAGAGAAGCTTTATTGTTTAAAGAATCTAGACATACCGGAGCGATTTGGTTGTCCCCGTGGAAGGAACATCACATTAAAATAGTTAATGCACGAATAATGTATATATGAAAATGGTGGATAAGGTTTCTTTGCAAGTGTCCATGGTCTAAGTTCATGTGAAAATACTTTCCCTTTTTTAATAATTCATAATTAACAACACAAAAAAGATTAATATGTCTTCCTCCAAATTAACAATTTTATGAGATTAACAGAAGAAATAGGAAATGAAACACCCCTATTTTACAATTCTAAAGCACAATTCAAACAATTTATAACCTACACCTTTTTACTATCAAGTCAACACAAATTTTTCTTTTGAAATTTTGGCACTCCCTAATTGGGAAACGTGGCATATGATTCTGCGTTCTCCCATCTGGTCAGAAAACGCGCGTTTATATAATGTGGATTCCACCTTCAATGTCTCTCTCGTACGCGTCTCTCGCCTTTAACATTTTTTCTTCGCTACCCATTCTTCCACATCCTCGCAAACCTAACACCCAGTCATACTCCTATCCCCCAAAATTCTCCAGAACCATTCCACTCTACCTTCTTTCTTTCCCATCTCCCGAAAACAACTTCCAACTTTCCCTAATCTCAAAAGCGAGTTTTATTAATTTCCCTTTTTTTTCTTCTTCTTTTTTTTTTTGAATATCATTTCGTGTGTAAAGATCTGCAGATGGAGGTCTCTGTGATGGCGAGTTCTCGGGCAAAGATTTTCAGGAGCGATTTATTGTCCAGAGATCTGAGGTTTTTCTGTGTTCCTCGTAGCCCCAGTAAAATTTCCTTCTGGGATTCAAGTGCCAGGTTGCGAAATTCTCGCCTTCGCTTTTCCTTAAATTCTGCTCTCCCATCTCAACCTGTAAGATCTGACAAGGCTGCTGCGCTTAGTCGATCTAAACCGGTAAGAGGTTTTCAAAGATTTCCTGTTTCCATTTCTTTTTCCTTTCCTGTGAAATTGAGATGGCTTTTGGTTTGAAGCAGAAATGATTTCTTTTTTATTCATTTTGTTTTATTTTCCTGTTTCCGTTTGTTAATTCTGGGTTTCATGGGTTTTTCTTCAATTTAATCTTTGTAAGCGATTACTGTTTGTTGGGGAAAATATTTGGAAGGAGAAAAGATTGTGTCTTGAACATAAAATAGTGAATATGCGAGGTGGCGTGTGGCTATTATAAGGTGATTTTTGTTTTTGAATGCGTTAAATTTCTGTTTCTGTTTTACACGCTAATGTGTATTAGGACGATGATGTCAATTATTCAGGTTGATGCGGTGAGAATATTTGTTGGATTGCCTCTGGATGTAATTTCAGATTGCAATACTATAAACCATGCTAGGGCGATCACTGCTGGACTTAAAGCTCTTAAATTGTTAGGAGTTGAAGGTGTGGAGCTTCCAGTTTGGTGGGGAATAGCTGAGAAGGAATGTAAGGGGAAGTATGAGTGGTCTGGCTACCTTGCTATTGCAGAGATGGTCCGGAGTGTAGGTCTTAAGCTTCATGTCTCACTTTGCTTCCATGCTAGTGAACAACCAAGAATTCCTCTCCCTGAGTGGGTTTCTCGGATCGGTGAATCCCATGCCAGCATATACTATGCAGACAGGTCAGGGAATCATTTCAATGGGTGCCTGTCATTGGCTGTTGATGAGTTGCCTGTTCTTGATGGGAAGACTCCTGTTCAAGTTTACCAAGATTTTTGTGAGAGCTTTAAGTCTTCATTTTCACATTTAATGGGCTCGACAATCACGGTAGTGAAATTTGATTCATTGTTTTCATAATTATGCGCCAGAAGTTTTGATAATTATTACAGGCATAATTGATGGCTCATGTACTATTTGCTTTTGCAGGGTGTTACGATGAGTCTTGGACCAGATGGTGAGCTACGATATCCTTCCCATCATCTGCTAAGCAAAAACAGCATTATACCTGGAGTTGGAGAGTTCCAATGTTATGATAAAAACATGATTAACCTTCTTAAGCAACATGCTGAATCAACAGGTAACCCCTTGTGGGGGCTTGGTGGTCCTCATGATGCACCTGGTTATGACCAGTTTCCGCATTCAAACAACTTCTTTAAGGATGAGTGCGGATCGTGGGAGTCTTCATATGGAGACTTTTTTCTTTCCTGGTATTCAAGCCAACTGTTGTCTCATGGCGATCGCTTGCTTTCTGTTGCCTCTGCTGCATTCAGTTGCACTACTGTCTCAGCATATGGTAAAGTCCCGCTTGTGCATTCGTGGTACAGAACCCGTTCACATGCGTCTGAGTTAACAGCTGGTTTCTATAACACTGCCAACAGAGATGGCTATGAAGCAGTTGCAAAGGTGTTCGCTAGGAATTCGTGCAATATGATCTTGCCAGGAATGGATCTTTCTGATGAGCATCAGGCTCAGGAGTCTCATTCAAGCCCAGAATCATTGCTTGCACAGATTAGATTGGCTTGTAGGAAGTATGGGGTTGATGTTTCTGGACAGAACTCATCAATTTCTAAAGCTCCCTATGGTTTTGAGCAGATGAAGAAAAATATGAGAGGTGATAAAGTTATAAATTTGTTCATGTATCATAGAATGGGAGCTGATTTCTTCTCCCCAGATCATTTTCCTTCTTTCACTGGGTTTATCAGAAGCTTTAATCAACCTGAGATTCATTCTGATGATCTTCCTGAGGAAGAAGTTGCTGAACCTCAACAGATGAGTACAGATTCGAGCATTGAAATGCAAGCAGCTTAGAACTTAAGTGTTAAGTTGGACACATTTACTGTAAATACAAAATTATGTGCACCGATTATTGTATGAAAAGAGACTAGATGGCTATAATTATATGGAGTATATTTGTTCAATATTACTATCTGTGTGCTGCCCATACGTTTACTTTCGAGTGAATTGTAACGTAGGAAACAAACCATAAATGGCAACAACAACTAGGACACTAAAGATGATAAAGCTATAAGAGACGGCTTCGGCCTTCTCGTTCAGAAAAAGCTCTTTGGTAGTTTAGAGCCAATTGAACCGGACAAATCGGCTTTGTAAAAAAGTTGAGCATCTTCGAATCAATAACTTCTCTTAAAGTGGCCATTGTGTTTCTCTTATCTTTTTTCTTGTTTCTTTCAATTCTTTTGGCTTGCGAGTGGAAATAAACTTTGCTTCTGCAAGTAATATTTAGAACGAACTGCAGAAACTTAGTTCAGACTTTTGTATATAACGTAACACTGCTCTGTCCCTTCTATTGACCTCTTTATATATTTTAAATTCTGAATCATGCAGCCATCTCACAAGCTTCAAAAGAGCTGCAGCCGTTTTGCATTCCTTAAAGCATCACTATGCAGTCTCCAACCTACTCTTATTGCTTAAAGAGATCTCAACACTGCACCACACATGAACGAATGCAAGAAAGGATTAATAATTGCCCTGTTAATAATTCTACAGAAGTAATCTAGAAGTAACTTCTAGGTTCTACATTTGGAACGTAGCTTTGAAAATATTGCAGCATCCAGGCCTCGAGGGAAATATTTAGTGAAATTGTAGTTCAGAAAGTTCAATTTCTATAAACAACCTAAAACCTGGTCAACTATGCCCCATTATTCACATGGAATTTTCGTGTCAAAGTTGCCGAGGCAAATCGCAAATGCTCGGAATGCAGAGATTGGATACTGATAATCCATGGTAAACAAACCCTTCCCCACTTTTCCAAATTGGAGGATCGCCAAGGTCCATCCTCAGGTGAAGCAACTAATTGAAAATTTTTACTGAAGCAACTGTGACTCTTCCATGGAAGTTCAAACACCAGCACTCCATCTTGGAGCCTTCTTTTTCAATACCAGTGCCCCATCCACTAGTCAGACTTAGGTAGAGGTAGTACGTTTGTGTGGAATAGCACCGGTTTATAAAGCATTGGAGGAGAAATCCCTTGGACCAGGCTGCAAAAAACATCCACCGGATGAGGCATAAAAGGTGGACTCCAAAAGAAGAAGAGTACGAGTTGATCAACATGGTTAAACATTATAGAAATATGTTGCAATCCTCATCTCATTTGAACAAATTGAGTCTAGTGATACCAGAAACTATTCGTAGCAATAGAGATTACTGTGGTAAAGAAGCATAGGATTCTTAGAAAAAGTTTCAACATCAATCCAGGATTTTCGAAGTTAAAGATGACAGTGAACCTATTCAATAAGGCAAATAGTGGTCCCATAAAGATGTTACGGACATTTTTGAGCATTATTCGGTGTAAGCATTGCAACAATCCTATATTTGGATAGTCACAATCCCAGCTTCCAAGAAATAGTTGTAACATTTAGATTAAACTTTTCAAAACCTAGTATAGAAATATCACATCCCAAATGACTTTCCAGTTATGTGGAAACGTGAGATAAGCTAGTTGTTATCAACATAATTTGATGCTTATTGGTAGCAATATCAATATGGTGCATAAATATCTTCATTTCAACAACCATTCAACAAATTAAATAAGCAAAGAAGGAAGTATTAGTAAACAAATTATAATGAGAATAGGGACTAGACAAACCATTAAGAAAAAAATATCAAGCAATGGAGCTTTTTTCTTTTCGCTCTAGCACCAACCTCTTAAGGACGTCTGAACGAAGTTTTAAAACATTAAAAAAAAAATATAGAGCTTTTAGACTCAACTTAATCTCAAAAACCAAGACGACAGCTGCGCAATACCAACTTAGGGCAAACAAAGTGAGATTTATAGCCTGAAAATTCCGGAAACCAATCATCACCAACAAATAGGGAAGGGCAAATCCCCGCCCATAGCTATCAGTCCATGAAACAAAAATCATAACTTCAAAGAACTATCTAACCAAACACGAATTTTTGAACTATACCCATTATGCGTACCTGTTTAACAAAAATGGGGAACTTTAGTTGATCACAAAATTCAGGAACTTTAAGAAGATCCTTAGCCTTTGTTTAGAGGGAAGGAAAGCAACATAAAAGAAAGGAAGAGAATAATATTTCTTTTGGTTTCTCTTGTTTGGATAAAAATAAGAAAAAAAAAAGGGAGAGAATGGAGAGGTATAGGAGAAAAATTTGGACCAAATGTATTTTCCACCAAATTGGTGGGAAAGGAGGAGAAATTTAAGATATAGTAAGGCAAGATAAGTAAATTACCATTGAATCCTTATTTAACAAAAGATAAACAAGTTCTATAATCAAGGGCATAAAGGTCTATAAGTTTCAATTCTCTCATTTGATAAATTAGGAAAACAAACAAAGGAAAGAAAATTCCATTTCTCTTCCATTCTTTTATCCTCTTTTTCCCTCAATATTTTCTTTCCTTTCTCTTATGCAAATAAGGATCCAAACAAAGGCTTAATGATGTGCCTCCAACTTCTACAAACACCAGCACACGCCACTGATCACGCTGACGTTCCTAATGAAAATCTGAAGGCCACAAATCAAGCTCCTAATAGTCATATTCGCAAGATTATAGAAAGCCATGATTCTAGCAATAGATCCTAATCTCCATAAGAAAGGCAACCATAAAATCTTAGCTGTAACTTGCCCTGTATTGCATATCTGCATTATTGGCTTTCCTAATATATTGTAAACTTTATCTATATAAAGTGATGAAAAGTCTAAGAGAATGATAATGAGATAATCATTTTTCTTCACACAAAAAATTTGTATTCTTCAGCCACCACGTTTCTTCTGTGCGGTCATTGCAACTTAGAAGCTTCAATTCTCACTAGAACATCTCTCAATAGCTCTTGCGGTAAAATCGCCCAACATGATGTGTCTCCGCCACGGCCCCCGAGTGTCTTCCACCGGCGCGCTGCATCGGATCATCACATACGACTTTGACTGTGATATGAGTGCATGAGTTGAGGAGTGAAGTGAAAAGGGTTGAGTGTAAACAACGTCGTTTTGTCTATAATATTGATAGAGGGAATGATGTCGTGTGTAATAAACGCATGTTGCGTATCAATTGGCTACCATCACCACTGGTTATTATTGTTGTTATTATAACATTGGTTTTGAGGAAAAAGTGAAGAAAAAGAAGAGGAATATAAAAAAAAATGTAGCTTCATTTTTCATATGTTGATGCGATACAATACGTTCGTATATGTAGCTACTAAAAATATGCTGAGCGGGAAAGTATTTTTAAACTAGTTTGTTATATCGAAATCTAAAACAACTTTTCTAACAACTTATAACATATTGGTAAATAATTTTAATAGCTCCTTGACATTGGCTATTGTCTTGTCATTCTCTTTTGCATGCATGCATGGGACCAATACCTCCTCCTCGAGATGTACACTAAAATAACTTCATCTTGGCTAATGCTGAATGCATTTGTGCATAAGTTAACGGCTTGGTAAGTAAATCCACAATCGGATTAGACGAAGAGATATAAGGTGTGCTAATAAAACCTAAAACCAAATGCTTCCAAGAAGATATGCCAACCATTTCAGTTCACAAGATGTTGTAACCATCACACGATATTTAGCCTGTGCTGAATGAGCATTTGTATATTTAAAAACTTCTGTGGAAGTGTCAACATGAATCTGATTAACAACAAAATCAGATATCCAGGTTGGTGGCTTGCTTGGTCTACTCGAATGTCTACGTGCAACATCTTGGATGAGCGGCTGCTGTGGCAATTGTCTTTCAACTGAAGAGCTGCTTCTTCTCTCATTTTCTCTTGTTTTATTCTTTTCATTATCTCTTCTCTGGATGTTTTCAAATCGTAAATTCCTAATTTAGATATTCGATAACTATATGTAACAAAATTGGTATTAGAGCTTGATTTTGGACCACTACAGACTCTGTGAAATGGCAGAAGGCACCCAGGGATAAGAATGGAAGCGTGTGGAAGAAGGCCTACGAAGTTAGATGTAATAATTAGAAATAAGACTGAACGAAGCATTTAAGAGTTGAAAGAGTGGATTATTCAGTTGTATCAGAAGGATCAAATCAACCATGGTATGTTGGACCAATGGTGGTTGACAAATTTAATTCCACTTATGTTTTGATAATAACAAAATATATATAATTGGTAAGAAATTTATTGCAGGTGTTTTGGAATAAAAGAAGGAAACAATCTTCAACATTTAATCATTGAGGAATCAAGAAGGAAATAAGATTGAGACATTAAAAAGGAAGATTATGGGAGATTTGTTTAAATGTATCCGTTGGAGATAGCAACAAGTTGACTTACATATTCACACAAGTCGACTTACACTTCACAAGTCGATTTATCTAAGAGCGGAGAAGTTTTTACGAAAACGTTGATACAAGTCGACTTATACTTCACAAGTCGACTTATGAATACTGACAAGTTGACTTTCACCCAACGATAAGTCGACTTATGAGTACAGCAGACTGTCTTTGACGAAGTCAATTAGCCACAAATGGAAAGGAAATATTTAAGCAACGGCTACAAACGGCTAGTAGAGGATCCAATGACTATTATCCATCAAGAGGTTGCAAATAAATAGGAAGAATATAAAGAGATCAAGAAGAGAAGAAATATAGCAAAGCATCTGATCATATTTCATATTATTATTCTAAATTGCTCTTAGTACATTCAATTCTATTCATCTACACTGAGCATAGTTATTTTCAAGTCAAATCATTGTAAAGGTTGCTTGAGCCGGAATTCAAGAGGTGGTAGGATTTGTGCCGGAAGACAAATCGAATTGTA
>JAOSBM010000205.1:18551676-18561907 GCA_027568955.1 Erythroxylum tenue
TGTTGCAATGTTATAAGATCATGTCTAATAAGAGTTTCAAAAAAAAAATGTATCGGCAAATTTAGGGTTTAAGGGAATAACCCTTCAAGGCATGATGATCAGGATCATGATTCAGGTTACTATTCATGAAAGTTGGGTTCCGGAATCGGGATCCAACATATTTGCACAAGAAAGCTCCCTGGGTCTTTCAATTTTGGGCATAATTGTTGCTGTAGCACTGCAGTTGCAACCTTTGAAACCATCACCTTCTCGTTTGGTTCAAACTTTCGTTTCTTGGTGCTTAGTTCCTTGAAGAACTTCACATAAGCTAGAATGTTTCTGATACAAAGGCAAATTAATATTAACTTTAGAAAACATGTTATATAGATCAGAAAATTTCTTATCTTATTTCGATTCCTTCAGGCTACTTGGATATGAGATCAGTGGTCTATAAGGATTAGTCACCTTATGTAATCTTGGTTCTTCATTACAGTCGGTTGTATGCCCTAGTTTTTCACCTTTTTGAACGTGACTTGAAAGGTTGTTGTGCCCATTTCTTTCTTCATTCTGCTAATCTTTTTTGTTGGTGAGGCTCTCATCCTCTTGATTACCTGCACTAGATAGATTAGAAGGGATGTCAACATGATTATCAATCACCTTACCACTTCTCAAAATAGTAACTACTTGGGCTTACTCGAGTTGATTGGGAAACTTCCCTTCTGATTATTGTGCATTTAAGCAACGAGATGCCCTACTTGGATCTCAATCCTCTTCACAGATGCCTCTAAAGAATCAAACCTATGATTATTAATTTCTTAATTTTAAGTTATGACCTGAATAAATGCATTTAGGATTTTCGAAAATCTCTACTTATAATCCATGACTGAATTCGAATACTACTCTAAACAGAAAAACTCCTCTACCTTTGCATCTTTATAACTCTGTGGGTAGAATCTGTATGTGAACTCTCTCTAAAATTCTGCCCAAGATACCACATCTAGATGTCGTCTCTCAATGGCCCCCAACCAATCTATTTCCTTGTCCTCTAGGAGGAAGGTGGGAAACACCACTCTCTACTCATCTGTGCATCCCATAACACAGTATATCTTTGTAACCAGGTCTAACCATTCAAGTGCACTCTTGGGATCTCCAATCTCATCAAAAGTCCTTATGCCTAACTTATAGACGCACTTATTTGTACATCTTGAAGCTTCCATATTTTTGCATGGATATCGCATTGCCGTGGTGAGTAATTGAGCAATCTATTCTGCATTAAAATTTGCCCCGGCAAGTTCTGCCAGACTTGACGATTTGGAATGTGGCTGCTTCATAGAGGCACTCATTGAGTCTGGCATGTGTACATCCTCCCGTGTTGGAGGTGCCTCAGGTGTAGGAGTTGTCGAGATGTCCACAACCTCGTCTATGCATCATGTTTTGTATTTGATAAAAATGCAAGTGTGTAAAACTTCGCTTCATGAACTATATACATTAAACACAACATTCTATTGGTCACCTCACTTTTAAAACAACATAAAAACTTTAAAGCAAAAAAGAGGCAACCCAATTTTCAAAAAGAGGGCTCAGATACCAGCATTGACAAGCCTTTATCTTGAAAAGACTAGGCGGCTAGCTTAGCACCCCACGGTGGCCCTCTAATCGATATCTAATCTAAGTGGAAAGTTCCCATGGAGCTAAGCCTATTGCTTTTTTTTATCAAAAAGCTTTAATAAAACATAAAAACATATAAGTGATGGATTTTTTTAAAACCATTTTTAAAAATTTCAGCAGCACAACGATTGTATTTTTAGATCCCCAAAATTTTCAAAATCCTATAAAAGTTCAAAACACTTCTATAATCACATCAAAATCCCCACTACAAATTTTGAACTTCAAGTCCACTCAAAAGCAATCTCAACAATAACTTCAATAAACTTTTAAAAAACTAAAACATATTCATGCATTTCATTTAAAAACTTTTATATATATCCATTCTTTACATAAATGTACATTCCAAAACATGTTCAAAGTTATGCAATATTTCCCAAAAATATTCACAAGGCAAAAATTCTACACAACAACACGTGACGAAGCGAACTACTCGAAAGGTTGAGTCCCTACCACTGAAGCCCTTAATCGTGCACCTGGGAGAATTTATTTTGAAAACAGAAAGTAGAGTAAGAGCTAAACTAGCTCAGTGAGTGTTACCATTTCCATAAAAACCATATTTAACAATTCAAACATCCCTAAAACAAATTCATTGAAAATAAAAATTTATATTCAATGAAAGGAAAGGTTCGACGTTTTACAAATTATGTGCTCATATTCTTGAACTAGTATGTCCGAGATATTATTTTAGCATTTGATTTCATATGATTAAGATAGAAAAGTCATTTTTCTTGAATAGATCTACTATAATTAGATGGAGTTGTAAGCTATTGATAGCTTTAAGTAGAAAGCCTTTCTTAACTACAAATATATAGATCATAACTTATAGTATAAAGAGTATCGTCCCACGAGGATTATACAGTCACCCAATAATTCTTTTAATCTTTGTTAAGGTAAACAATAAGATGATTAACTAAGAATTAAACTAAAAATAAAGACATAATAACTAAAATGTGAACAAATTATGAGCTAGGTAGCAGTGAATTGATTGGTTGATTAATAATGAAAGCTAGGAATTACTTACATCCTTATGTGTTTTCCCTTTACCTTCTTGATTTAATTATACTTAACCTTAGATATCCTATTGTTATAATTACCCTCTCTCAAGATCTAATCAAGTAATGCCAATTAAAACAGATTAAAAAATGAATTGTGATCTCTAAATCTATCAAAACTCCTTCTAACTATGTAATTGGATTCGAAGCAATCTTATGGATAACTAATAAACGATTAAGATCTCTCTTCAGTTGCCTATTAATTTGATGTATATAGGTCTATTAAGGTACTAGCTTTAGCTTTGTAACACAATGCAAGTGGATCAATCCAATACCTCAATTTAAATTGATTATAAAACAATAAACATCACAAACATATTCATTAAATCAAGAATGTAAAGTTCAACAAATAATTCAAGAGTAATTCCTAAAAAGTAATTTAGCAAAATATATATATAACTGAATATATAAGTGCAATCATCAGTAACATTTAACAGCAACAAGGAAATAAGAAAAGAGTATATAATGAAATATGGAAGTCTTCTCTTCTTTACCTTGAGCTGGAAAATCTACAACCTTGTTTTTGAAAAATTTACTTTGATCTCCACTTTTTCTATGCAGCTTTTTCTATGCAGCTGTCAAGTGTCGTTTTATGCTTCTTTATATACTCTTGAGTCTTATAGGTTTTTGTCTAGTTTTTTTTTTTTTTGCACTTGTATATCTTCCAAAAATAGCCTTAAAATATCAAAAGTACGAAAAAAAATTGCATCCTGGAAAACAATTTGTAATCATGCCAGAGACTTCCAATCTGCAGTTCTTTGTTCAATGATCATGCATAGCCATGCATGATAGTGCCAAACTTATTTCTCGACCTTTTTCTTCATCTTTTCTTCTCCTTTTCCTATCTCCACTCATCACCAAACACATCAAACAATCCTTGAAATATATAATTAACACCAAACTCTTGCCTTAAACAACAATTAAATAAACAAAACACATAAAAAAACTAACAAGTATATAAATCTAGGTCATAAAAACATGATATCATCTAATAAAATAATAAAACACACTCTAACGGCTATAAAGCATACTAAGTTTTACTCCTATCAATATCCCCACACTTATCTTTTCTTGTCCCTAAGCAAAACTAAAACCATAAAATAAACAAAAAACATAAACACACAATCATGCAATAATACAATAATGGTGCAAGGGCATCAAATCTTATAAAATTAACTTAGCAATAAAAATCAATCACATAAAAAGATCCAATACACTAACTTATTCCATTCATATTCAAATGCTTTGATTTAAATACACATATCAACCAAAATATTGACATCTATTCATACATCTATGACACTTGTAAGCAATTCATATCTAACACTTGACGAGGTATGTCATCACTAAATACTCATTTATGAAATTTATTTTTACATTTAATAAGAAGATCCATATGTTCAATTTTATTGTTGGCACCACATCATCAAGCTTAGTTGGAGTGTCATTTTAGCCTTTTGACTGAATAAAAATATTTTGTCATGAATGGCCCTTGTTACTCAGTTATATCATAACTTACCAGTGGATACTAACTTTATTATTAACACTTTTTTTAATGTCTCACTAAAATAGGAATTGTATTTAGCACATTTATAAAAACCCACTTAGGAGTTTTTGGTGTTATTTTTTTCACATTTTTTCAATTTTACCTATATCACTTCTTCATTGTGATTCACTCATATGAAAGGATACTAACTATGCTAGTAATTAAAATGAATTTAATTACCAGTGTATCCAAACAAGTGTCATACAATGAAAGAATAAGTACAATATTGTAATCAAGATGCATATTCAACTAAAAAAACTAAAAACACAAACTTCACAAGCTAATATTTCTTTACAAATTAAAAGATCATGTTCACAAATAAGCTAATTTCTTTTAGTTTTATATCATTGACACATTTACACGATGCACACGTCATGCAACATAATGTTTACACAATGCCAACTAATGAAAAACTAACACAATGTAAATAAAAATTCACACACAAATGATATGCAAGTGCATATATGTCCCACACTTGAATAACATGTTGTCCTCAATGTGGAAAATGAAACATAACTAAAGACAACACAAATAAAAAATATAACAAAAATAAAAGGAATGAAAATGAGGGTAAGAATACTTATAGGGATTATGGTGGTGATAGCTTTGGAGAAGGAACTTGGATACACTTCATGCCATGAACATCCATCAATTCAACTCACCATAAAATCATAAAAGTAAAATAAGGCAATAAACGCACACAAATTTATAAAAACTTCCTAAAACTTAATTTGTTTTAAGGTCACTAGCTTTACCATTTCAACTTAATTTGTCAACCTCCTTTTTTGGTTGTTAAGGTCATATGCATCATCAGATTAGGACTTATGCTTCTTATGTCCAAAATTTTCTCTTATGGTTCTCATTTACTTTCTAATTGTTTCCACCACTCCTTTTTATTGTTCCCCGTCAATGTTCAACTCTAGAAGGGTGGTTTCTCAATGGAGGGTATCATACGTGCTTCCATTCTCACTAAGATCTTTTCCTTCAATTAATCACCCAACTCCTCCTTTCATAGTTCTCCTTCATCTTCTATTTCCCTAGCACTCACTTCTTCTTTATAACTCTCCCCTTGCTCTTTTATACACTAATCCACTATATCTATCTTTATACAAGCGCTACTTTCGTTTATTAAATTCAACTTCCTCATCACCAATCCTAATAATGAGTTTTCCTTCATAAACATCCTCTAAAGCTCTTCCTATATTAATAAAACGGTTTACCAAGAATTAATGGACAACTTCAATCCTCTTCAAAGTCCAGCACTACAAAATCCACAGGAATAATAAACTTGTCCACTTTTACTGCTACATCCTCTAGAACGTCAAACGGTTTCTTTATAGATTGATCTGCCAAATGAATTAGCATAGAATTCATCTTCACATCTTCCAGCCTTAATTTCCTAGAGATTGTCAAAGGCATAAGATTAATACTTTCACCTAAGTCACAAATGCATTTAGCAAAGTCTAAATTACTAACAACATTAGGTATAGTGAAACTCCCTGTGTCCTTCAATTTTGAAGGAATATGGTTGGTAATTATAGAACTGCAACTTTCAGTGAGAGAGACCATTGATTATCCTCCCAAGTTTACTTGTTTGATAAGATGTCTTTGAGAAACTTTACGTACTTTAGTATGCTCTCCAAAACTTCCACAAAAGTCAAGTTAAGTTGCAGTTTCTTTAAATTCTCCTTAAACTTTGCAAATTAGAGAACCATTTAATTCTTCTACAACCTCTATGGAAATTGAATCTTTGGTGCATATAGAGGGAAAGGAACATATGGAGTTTCCTCTTTCTTCTCTTCTTCCTTATCCTTTTTCTCTTAGTCTTCTACTTTGTGGAATTCTTCTAACTTGCTCTCATTTGTAAGTATGATACCCTATAATTTCTCCTTTATATTAGACTCTGTGTTGCTCAGAAGCCTCCTCATATGTTGTGTAGATAATGAATTAGCTAATTGGCGCACTTGAAGCTCCAAATTATGGATGGAAGAAACATTATTCTTAATAAGTTGGTCAAATTTAGCTTCCATCCACTTTTGGTTCTCATCTTAGCTTGCAAATTTGGAATTAAAAAACTCTATCAGTTTGTTCATGTTTGATTTGAATAAACAAAGCCTATCTTGTTGAAATCTTAGTAGACCTTAAGCTCTCATAGAATTTCCTGCTTTTTTAGACCAAAAAAATATTTGGATGGCTTTTCCACCATGATTGTAAGTATTTGAATAGGTATTATCGTCTCCCTAACCATATTGTGCTCCTATAAATTTGAGCTACTCCATATTGTTGTTTTCCACTAGGAAATAATCAATTAAGATATGACTTTCTTATCCACTTATTTCACATCCATACTAAATTACCTTGAGTGGACTGAAAGAAGTGGTTTTTAGGCTGTTTAATTTGTTTACCTAATTCTTCTACTTTAGTCTATAATGATGTCATTAAATCCACAACAAGCAGTCATTTTTGATCTCTAAAGTTTGGATTTTATTTACTTCTTTTTGAAGTCCATAAATAGCTTTTTTTTCCATCTTTTCAAACAAATCATGTGCTACTTCAACTGTTTTCCTCATTAAAAAGCCATTAGCTACTGCTTTTATGGTGCCTCGTGTGGTTGGATTCACTCCATTCTAGAATGTTTGTAGAAGGAACTCCTTTGGCAAGTTATAATGTGGTCAGCTCCTTTGCAACTCTTTAAATCACTCTCATGTTTCATAAATAGCTTTTTTTCCATCTTTTCAAACAAATCATGTGCTACTTCAACTGTTTTCCTCATTAAAAAGCCATTAGCTACTGCTTTTATGGTGCCTCGTGTGGTTGGATTCACTCCATTCTAGAATGTTTGTAGAAGGAACTCCTTTGGCAAGTTATAATGTGGTCAGCTCCTTTGCAACTCTTTAAATCACTCTCATGTTTCATATAGAGACTTTCCTTCACTTTGTTGGAAATTCTTGATTTCCTTTATGAGTCTAATGGTATTCATTAAGGGGAAGTATTTAGCCAAAAATAACTTGCACTAGCTGCTCCTATATTGTGACACTTTCAAGGTTGAGAGAGTTCAACGATGCCTTGGCTCGATCTTTAAGTAGAAAAGGAAAAAGTCTCATCTTGTTGCTTCTTTTAATAGTGCATTATATCTAAATGTGTCCTAAATCTTTAGGAGGTTAGCCAAATGACCATTAGGATCCTCTTTGGGTTATCCATAAAATTGGATGTTGGTTTATAGCAAATTAAGCATTGCTGATTTGATTTTTAACATATTAGTTTGCATTGCCATTGTTCTTTCTATTGCTTCTTGGCCTCTTACTTTTCGAATCTCCCTCTTTTGCTTGGTGATATCAAAAAATTATGTATCCTTTACTTTGCTTAAACTCCCTGTTGATCTTGTGTTCATGCACCTTTAATCACACAAGAAAATTGTTAAAGTCCTTAAATTAAAGTAACTTAAACTGCAGTAGATGCAATAACACTCCCCGACATAATGCCAAAATTTTATTTATATTTTTAAATAAAAACTTTCTTAGCTATAAGTATGTAGATCGTAACTTATAATATAAAAAGTATCATTCCATGAGGATTGTATAATCATATCATCCCATTAGGATTGTATAATCACCCAACAATTCTTGTAAACTTTATATAAGGTAAATAATAAGATGATTAATTAATATTAAATTAAAACCAAATATTTAATAAATAAATTATGGAAAAACTATAAATTAGGCAGCAATAGAATTGATTGATTGATCAATAAGGAAAGCGAGGAGTTACTTCTATCCTTATTTATTTTCCCTTTACCTTCTTGATTTAATCCTACTTGATCCTAGATATCCTATAGTTATGATTCCCTCTCTCAAGATCTAATCAAGTAATCCTAATTAAAATAAATAGAAATTAAATTGTGATCTCTCACTGTATAAAAACTCTTTCTAACTATATAATTAAAGCAAACCTATGGATAACTAATAAACAATTAAGATCTCTCTTCAATTGCTTATTAATTTAATAGTTATAGGTTTCTTGAGGTACAAGATCTCACTGTCATACAAGCTCTCACTATGCATCACAACACAAGTGAATCAACCCAATCTCTTGATTTAAATTGATTATAAAGCAATAAACATAACAAGCATATTCATTAAATCAGGAATGCAAAATTCAACAAATAATTCAAGAATAGTTCCTAAAATGGAATTTATCAATCCGTAGATGTAACTAAATATCCAATTTAATCATCACTAATATCTAACATCAACAAGGAAATAAGAAAAAAAAATAATGAAATATGAAAGTCTTCTCTTCTTTACCTTGAGCTGGAAAATTTGCAACCTTGATTTTAAGAATTCTACTTTTATCTCCTCTTTAATTATGTTTATGTAGCCATCAAGTGGCGTTTTATGTTTCCTTATTTACTCTTAAGTCTTCTAGGGTTTATTGGTCCCTTAGAGATATTATTTTGTTTTTATGTTTCATTGCTATTATAGAATTATAGGAAAATTTTGAGTTTTTATCTCCCACTTTTAACCATAGAACTCTTGAATGTTGCTTAATATGTAATAATTTTACCTCAATTGCTTTGTTATATTCCCTTAAAGCATCATGTTCTTTTTTCATTGGGAGAGATATATAAGGAATTTCATATTCTTTCCAATTCCTCCTTAGCCCCTTTCACTCTCAACTGAGTATTGTTAAATACCCTCCTATTGAGAGATTTAGCTTCTTCTTGACTTGTTATATCTTCCTCATATAGATGTAGATTATAGCATCTTTAAATCCTTCCACATTCACTAAAAAATTATTGAATATGAATGGATAGTTCTTTTTCTATTTATTGAAAATGTTCTTAATAAAAATGGGGGTATGGTTAGATAGTATAGGATTTTTGTAAATAACTCTACTCTCTAGAAAATTAGACAACCACTGTGCATTTACTAACGCCCTCTTTATTTTTTTCCTTAAGAACCAGTGCCCCTTTTGTTTATTATTCCAAGTATAATAGTTTCCTTTCATCTTTAAGTTAATGACTTCCATGTAATTCATATAATTATATAAGTCTTTTGTATAATTTCTTAGGCTTGCTTTCCCTTTAGCTTCATATAAGTATAGTTCTATTAACATCCCTAGAGATCATCCAAGTATCAATCATTGTGTCGCTAATCTCTTTTAGTTTGTTCCATAAAGAGATTTTTTTAAAAGACAAATTAAAGGAATAAAGTAAATTGACATAGAAACTAATAGTTGCTTCATCCTAATGTTCAAATGAATTAACTGATCACTAATAATTTGTTAAGTGAATTATATTTTCTTATAGTCATATGCTACTATTACCCGTCTATTGTAATGAAAAAAGTGATTAGTGATACCTTTCTAGTGTCCTTTTAAGAAAAACAAATATCTACAATTGTTCTCTCTGATCCTGGTTTCCAAAACCATTATAAGAAAATGGTTAGTAGTGTTAGTCCTTAATGGCACCTAAGAGGGGGTGAATTATATATATATAACATAAACCAATCAAACAATTAAATGACAATTTAAATATGAAATGGAAGAGAGAATTATAACTAAATTATAATGGTTTGGCAGACAACCCTTACCTATGTCCACTCCCAAAACTCTTCTTCAAATTTCATCCTAATTAATTTTTCAAGATGAAAAATAACCTTTGTACGATTTTTTGAAGGAAAAGATGAACCCTTTTATAATCTTTCTCTATGGAGAAGAGGAAACTTACGTTGCGTATGATTACTGTCTCTCATATGTAGAGACGGAACGAAACAAAAATTTGGAGACAGAACAGAACAAAAATTGGAGACAGTGAGGTGTTTGGTTGTGATGGACAAAACAGATAAAACTGTATTCGTTTCGAGGACAAAATTGTGTTTGGTTACAGTTGACAGAACATAAAAAACAGTGTCAATGACTAAAGTACCCCTACAGTATAATATGATTTAAAATATGTAATTCATTGATTATTTTAAAACGAATGATT
>JAOSBM010000205.1:18660922-18671181 GCA_027568955.1 Erythroxylum tenue
GTAATCGGGCCGGCCCGAATTTTTTCGGAGTTACCCGAACCGGCCCGAAAATAATTCGGGTAATACTCGGGCCGGCCTGAATTACCCGAAATTTAACAATTTCTTACCCGAATTAATTCGGGCCGGGCCGGGTAATCGGGCCGGCCCGAATAATGCTCACCCCTAATAGAGATTGTATTGAGGATTATCAAAAGACGTGGTGGGTTGGGTTTATTGGTTGGAAGTTGAATTTGAATATGCAGAGACTATGGTTGCCTTGCTTCAATAAGTTCGATTTATTTATGTTTTTGTGTAAACCAGACATATTCAATGCTTTTTATCGAGACGACTTTTACAGGTCCTAAGGCTAAGAGGAATACAAGGGCCGTGGATTTCATATAAATAACACTTGTATTCTTACATGTCTCCAGTTATTAATTATTCAGGTCCAACTAAATTAGGTACACTGCGCATATATATATAAAGTTATAAACCGAAAAGTTCCGTCTATTTGTTCTTCGGTCAAATAAAATTTGGAAGCGTGAAAAAAATTATTATTTTCTTTATTAATACTACCATGAACGTAACTCATTTAGTTTTCACAGTAAGGCGAAGCTATCTATTCTAGCTAAAACTCCACTCAATGTCGTCCAGATTGTGTTGACATGCCCTCTTGCTTATTCAGAATCACCTCCAAGATTACTTCCCTAGCAAAATCGGGCTGTATTGAACATGCTCGCAAGCTGTTTGACGAATTGCCAACAAAAGACACAATCGCCTGGAACTCCATGCTCTCTGGCTATTCTCAACTTGGTCTTCACCGAGAGGCCCTCTTACTCTTTTACCAGATGCGATCCAGCAGCGCCAAGCCTGACCACTTCACTTTGACCGCAACTCTAAGTGCTTGTGCTAGTTCATGTTCGCTTGGCATTGGAGCCAAAGTTCACGCTTTCTCCATTGTTTCTGGGTATAATTCTTCTGTTCCTGTCAATAATTCTCTTATACATATGTATGGAAAGTGCTTGAACCCGTTTTCTGCTAGGAAAGTGTTTGACGAAATGGATGGGAGGAATGATGTGTCGTGGTGTTCGCTTTTGTTTGCATATACTAATTGTGGTCAGTTTGATGTAGCAAGCGAAGTCTTTGAAATGATCACTAGAAAGGTTGGTATTTCTTGGAACACAATGATATCTGGGTTTGGTCGAAATGGTGAAATATTGTTATGTTTTGATCTATACAGTAGGATGCGGGAGAGTTCTTATGAGCCTGACCAATGGACTTATAGTGCACTTATAAATGCTTGCGCTGAATCTTTAGAATTGTTCCATGGACTTATGATGCATGCTGTTGCGATTAAGAGTGGCTGGATCTCTGCAGTTGAGACAAGCAATTCACTTATAAGTTTTTATGCAAAACTTGGTTCGATATATGATGCTATGAAGGTTTTCGAATATGCTGAAATGCTATCACTGGTATCTTGGAATGCCATTATTGACGTGTATATGAAAGCAGGAGACATCCGTGAAGCTTATATCACGTTTCAGCATGTACCTGAAAAGAATGTTGTTTCATGGACATCTATGATTACAGGGTATGTTAGAAACGGATACGGCGATGAGGCTCTTGGCTTCTTTATAGGCATGATGAGATATGGTTTGATCCCTGATGAATATGCATTTGGAGCAGTCCTTCATGCATGTTCGAGTTTGGCAGTTTGTGGGCATGGTAGAATGATTCATGGATGCATAATTCACTATGGTTTCCATGTTTATGCTTATGTTGGCAACGGATTAGTCAACATGTATGCTAAATGTGGGGATTTAGATGGATCTCTTTTGGCATTCCATGATATTGATGAGAAGGATTTGGTCTCTTTCAATGCTATGTTGTTTGGGTTTGGATTGCATGGAAAGGCTAGCCAAGCTATGCAACTATATGAAGATATGCTAGAATCAGGAAAAAGTCCAGATGAAGTGACTTTTATTGGTTTGTTAATGGCTTGCAGTCACTCAGGGCTCGTAGAGAAAGGTGGTGCACTTTTCGCATCAATGGAGTCAGTTCATGGGCTTTCCTATGATGTTGATCACATTGCAAGCATGATAGATATGCTAGGACGAAGTGGCTACTTAGCAGAAGCGAAAGAATTGGTGAGTACGTTTTCAAAAGCAGGTAAATATAAGGCTCGCTTTTGTGAGGTTCTGCTTGGAGCATGCTCGGCATGGGGTGAAGTGGGGATGGGGACATATTGGGGGGAGGCATTAAAGGTTTTAAAGCCTCATAAAGAGATAAGTTACGTGTTACAGTCAAATTTGTATTGTGCTAGTGGGCAATGGAGGGAAGCTGAGATGATTAGAAAGGCTATGATAGATGAAGGATTAAAGAAAATCCCTGGTTTTAGTTGGATTGAAGTGATGAATAAGGTGGCAGTTTTTGCTGCCGGAGATCATTCACATACATATATGGAAGAGGTCTGTAAGATATTGTATTTACTTCAATTAGAAATGAGACATTCGTAAGTTAATTCATTTTGAGAACAGAAAATGTTTCCAAGTGCTGGCATCTCGTGAATAAAAGAGTGATACTGATGTGGTTGGGTATAAAATAGGAGAAAAAGGCAGCAACGCAATGGTTTCTTTATTGGCAGAAGCTACTTTTTTGTTGGAAGTGACAACAATTGTGCATGGAAAGTGGCGGTTAATTTTATAATTTTCATTAGCTTTAATGACCGGAGATCTTCTGTTCCATATGCGTATGCCAAGCCCCAAGCCCGTGCCATCTATTGTTAGCCACACATTCTACAATAAATAAATGAAATGTGCGGCTCATAATGAATGGTACGGGGTACACACTGGCCATATGGAACAGTCATCTGTTCCCCTTTAAAGGAAGTGCTGTCACCGTGGGTGTTCTAGGTCTCTATGTGGGTAATGAAATACTAGGGACTAACTAGCCAATTGTTCGTGGTAATTTATGTTCATTCACTTATGTTAAATAATTTTAATTGAATTATATTAATAACAGTGAATAAGTAATTTAATTTTTTAAAGAATAAAACTGTTTAATTGTAAAAGAACAATTCTTTTTATTAAAGTTTGTTATTGTAACCATGAAAAAGAAAAGAATTATGAAAACAAAATTGTTTTAACATCTTTGCTATTTTTTCTAGAAAGTGAAAGAATAATAAGGCCTAAGGGAATACAATGCTTAGTTTACAAGAAGCAATTGAAGGCAAAATGCAAAATGAGACAAAATAGCTAACTTCAGACAAGGAACATCGCTACGCCAGGTAACAGCCATGCATTGTCTTTTATATCTATTCTGTCAAGTTGGTGATTTCAGAGAAGCTAGTTGATAAGCAGTCTATGGGATAGCTTCAAGTTAGCTCCTCTAATTATGTAAATCTCCCGGATGTAGTTTATGTTTCTGAATTGAAGCTTTCTATTGTCCTTGGACTGCTCCTTGAAGACTAAGGTTTTTTACTTTTCAGTACACCGAGCATCCCATAGCTATCGAGAGGAGTTTAACATCATCCTTGCCCATGTAAGGAAAATTCAGTATCCAGTGCACTGTATCTCTCCAGTCTGTAAAGAGGCAGTGAACACCATATCTATATAACATCCTGCCAGATGATACTGGAGTAGGTGCATGCAAAGTATAGACGATTTAAGGATTCAGGAAAAGCATTACATTAACTTACAGTTGAAATTCACAATAGCTCGACTGTTTTAATTCTAGCATGCAAAGTATAGATGATTTAAGGATTCAGGACAAGCATTACATTAACTTACAGTTGAAATTCACAATAACCCGACTGTTTTAATTCTATCATATGTTGACAGTTTCTCATTCACAACTAACCACATCATAAATGAGATTTTAGTGTGGGCCAATTTGTTCCATACTAACTTCCACTAGGGAACTTTTGGAGTGGAGGGTCTGATGAGCTCTCTAAATGGTTTTTGTTGTGAATACACTTGAACAGCTCATTAGTCATCTAGCTCTGTCCTCCCTAGAGAGCTCTAGAGCATTACCAAGAAACCACCTACGTAAAGAATTTGAGAATCTGCTTGATCTGTTCCAATCTCCCATTCCGATCAAAGAGTTAACTTTTACCTCAGTAAGGAAAAGCAACCTTAAGGCACTGTAAGTTGGGAAGTAGGTATAGAGGCCGCATGGACTTCAATTATCAAACCATAAAGAGGTAGAAGAGTCACTTGAAACTATTTCCATAATAGTTTGAAAGAATAAGAATTTTGTGTTTCTAACCAATTGACACAAGTGTATTTCAAAACAAATTTTATTTTTTTGCTAGACCTAATTTGTTTACATTTTTATTTCTATTGATCTTAAACAAAGTCATCATTGTTTCTGTCCGAAGTTACGTGTTTAAGTTGAAAATGAGAGACGACAAAGATGAAACACTGACTTACCTTAAACTTCAAGATTGGATTTAGAAACTTGATCTTTAATTAATGAGCTTATACAAATCTTAAAAAGCTTCATTAACAAGCTATAAAGGCTATGATAATAATATCATTGAGTAGGAAGAATACCATGCTTAAATGAAAAATATACCACACCTTCAAACATCCAATACTATGCTTATGCTAAAAAAAACATCACTCATAGTAGATAAAGTCAAATGTTTACGTTAAAATGAGAATGTCATCACCAATTACAACAAATAGCTTAGTTCAATAAATTTTTTTTAGACCTTTATACATCTAATATCACCTTTTAAGTACGAAAAATATCATCATCCATAACAGATAAGTTACAATTTAACCTTAAAGTTGGAATATCATCTCGGAGTATGAAGAATATCATGACTCAATAAAAACTAGACTAGACTTTCAAACATCTAATGCCATGTGTATGCATAAAAAATATCACACATTTATACATCCATTGTAACATTCCGTTCCTATACTAAGAGATTAGAACCCTAAAATTTGGTACATGTGAGATCTAAGAGAGATTAAGAAAAATGTATTTCATGCTCATGCATAATGTTAGCATACACGCATGCGAATTTAAATTTTTGCACACATTAAAATGACTATACATGCATTCATTGACATAATCTAGATATAATTGACCTATAAATGTGATAATATTTGAAATTGTGAATTATATGTGTTAAAATATTGATTTGGAGAATATATTTATTGACTCAGAATTTTTTGTGAAATTTGATAATTTACTGAAATTAAGGGTATTTTTGAACTAGGAAAATGTCAAGTGGCAAAACAATTGATGAATAGTATAAAAATAAGAGTCGAATGGTAATGGAAATTTTCATATATGACATTGGGATTTAATGGCAAGTATCATTGAAAATTGGGAGCAAATTGGGTTGAAAATTGGAGGCAAATGGACTAGCTTATTAAAAGACCAAGAAGAGACCTTGAGAGAGCGACTATAAGTCACGAATTCATTAAGTAAAAGACCATATTTTGGTCTTTCACTTGTTAAACACGATTCATGCTTCCCTCATCTCCATTTTTCTTCGTTCATTCTCTCTTTCTCACGACACTCTCTTCTCTAAAGCCACAAAGTTGAACCTTGCTTTCTTCCATCACTAGCCATTCTATTTTCTTCACTTCTTACTAAAGACCTAACCCTACCACCCTTGAATGATGACGCACGTGTGAGAGAAGAAAGCTAGGCTTAAGAGAGATCTTGAAGAGTTTGAAGATCTTGAAGCTAACAAGTAAGTATAAACATCACTCTTCTTGATTTAATGAATGAAACATGATTTGATGATAGTTAGAGGTTAAATGTTCATAAATTGAGGAGGGGTATATGCAAAAGTGTGGATGAGAAATGTGGATAGATTCATGTCTAGCTTTTGTGTTTTGATGGGTAATAGCTTATGAAATGATATAATGTTGGATTAAATTGAGTAAATGGTGTTTAAAAGGGTGTTGGAAAAATGTTAGCTGTAACATTTCCATTGATTATGCTTCTATATTTTGTCCATAACTTGATTTGTAGTTATCCAAATGAAATGAATCTTGATTTGGATTAAACTAGATACATATGACTACATTTTGAATGAAGACGTCAAATTCAAATTCTATCTTTAAGAGTTTATAACGTTAACATGAAGTTGAGTACTGGGTGTAGGAAAAAGTGCAGAAAAAACTGGATACATAATGAGTTTTTGTTATGTTTTCTTGATGAATTAATGTGAATATCTTTGGGTGTTTTTGTGATGAAATAAAATGAGTCTAGAGCTAAAGAAAGGGAGTAATGTGATATCTTGAAATGCGAAGAATTAAGGTGATAGTTAGAATTGAAATGAAAGTGAAAATGAAGTTGAATATGTGTAGGAAGTTGATGATGAATGTGTATATATGTGTATGTTCTGTTATTAGTTTTCATGATCAATCATGGACTATAATTTATTTATAGATGATATTGAGTTGAAATTCATTTAGAATGATGGGAAAATGAGGAGAAATTGAATTAGAAATGATAGACAACCTTAAGGTAGTGAATGTAGTAAGTAAAGAGTTAGAATATGGAAAATGTGGATGCACTTGGACATACTTTGGGGAAAGAGGCATAACTTCTTCTGTAGAGCTCTGATTGAGGTCATTTATGTATGGTTAGAAAGAGGACTTCGAGGTCTACAACTTCTATGAAGAACCTGAGAAGAGATTTTGATTTCTAGAGGGTCAAAATTGCAAGTTTCTGTAACAGACCTGTAAAGGTCCGTTTAACGGACATGGATGTCCGCCTAACAGACATTCACGGGCCAAGTGGTCCTAATTAAGGCTTAAAAGGGACTTGGAATGAACCTAGAGTGATTCTTTGATTATGTGACAAATGTGTGATATGTTTGAAGTGATAATTGTGGTTATAACTTAGTGAATGAATGGATGATATCAAAGTATCAAAGATATGAGTGTAGTGAGAATGAAGATGTGCATCTGATTATAGTTATGATCCAAAGGAGTTGAGTAATATGTATTACGTAAATGTGAATGAGAATTTAGTATTATAAGAGCATATAATTTTAGAAAAGAAATGACGAGAGATTGGATTATGACATTATAAGAACTAAGTGTTCTTGAGGTGTAAGCTTAAGAATAAGCTAGACATACATAAAGGGTAAAGATTGGATGGTGAACTTAGAATAATCATGTACAAATGAAGTATAAATATAAGTTCAATTAGACATATATGAATTACGAAATGGGAATGAGCATAAGATTTGAATTTAGAAAATATACCCGGGATTGCCATTGAGCATGCTTATACATTACACATATACATATGTGTAAAACTGAATGTTTATGTGATTGTGAAATTAATAATGTGTGTGCAATATGTGTTTTGCATAATGATGATACAGGATAGAACATCCGCATCTGGACGTTTTTGGATCATGGAAGCTAATGCTAATTTGAAGCGTGCTGTGAGTAGACCTAGATGGTCTTACTTACTGTTTGTTCTGTTTAAATTTTGTACTGAATTACTAATGAATATGATTATGATTGTACTGATTTCGGACAATGAAGGTCCGAGACTTGATGCATGAATGTGATATTGAAGTGCTACTTGTATGTGAATGTTGAAGTAAATTACACGTTAGTATAGACTTTATGTTAGATATGTAAAATGTACAAGAAGGGGGGGTTGAATTGTGTATACTTTTTCGTGAATACAATCCCCTTATATATTTTCGAAAGCTTTCTTTCTAAAAAACTATTAAGTAAGAATATCACGATGTATTGCAATTAACTTCTAAGTACTTTTATAAGCAATAGAAATTAAAAATTGAGAGTTAGAGAGTAAGAATCGACACAGCAGTTTTATCCTGGTTCACCCCAAACCGTGGGCTACGTCCAGTCCTCAGAATCCTTTATGAGATTTCACTATACTTCTCAAAAATACAAGTATTCTGTTCACCGAGCCTTTTCAAGTCTCTTATAGCAAGTATTGTTTTTCTCACTTAGCCTCTTCAGGCTCTCAGCTTTTCTTCTTTTTTACAGAAAGATGTTTACGAGCTTTGTTACAGAGAATAATAGCTCTAGAGTTTAGCACAATGAATACAGTGTTTCTCACAGTCACTAGCTTTCTTAAAATCTCTAATTCTTTCAAAATCACTAACTTTTTTAGTCTTCGACTTCGACTCGTATTTATAGCCTTCGTCTTCAACTGCTTCTTGATAACTGCTTCTTTCTTCTTGTTTCTTGATCTTTGAAGAAACAGTTATTCAGTTGAGTTCTGTAACTAACTCAAACTAATTAACCATCCGACGTGGTATCGGGTCTTCGTCTAAGTTTTGCTTCTGCTTTGTCTTAGTTTTCACTTCGTCTTAGTTTCCCCTTCGTCTTAGTTTCTACTTCGTCTTAGTTTCCACTTCGTCTTAGTTTTCGCTTCGTCTTAGTTTCCGCTTCAGCTCACTTTCTTGCGTCTTATTTTCCGCTCCACTTCGTCTTACTTTCTTGCGTCTTATTTTCTACTCTGCTTCGTCTTACTTTCTTGTGTCTTATTTTCTGTTTCGCTTCGTCTTAGTTTTGTCTCCGCTTCTGTCTCTGCTTTGTCTTACTTTCTAATATTATTATTATTATTTGATTTTTATCAAAATTATTAATCGTGAAGTCATTTTGACTTAACAATCTCCCCCTTTTTGATGATAACAAATAATCATAGTTTTTAGAAATATAGTATTATTTATAAGACGATATACAATGGAAAAAATTGTAAGCTTTATCTTCTACACATTTCTCTTCTTCTTCTCTTCTCTTCTCTTCTTCTTCTCTTCTTCTCCCCTTATCTTTCTCATTTTCTTCTTTCTCCCCCTATTTGTTATTGATCAAAAAATCATGACCAAAGGTGCTTCATAATTTCAGAGAACATTTCCTTCATTTCAGTTCGGAGTGACTTGAGGTCTTGCTGTATATCTGCTACTTCCTTATGCAAGTCACTTACTGAAACACACAGATCATCAACCTTGTCATGAAGTTCTTCGACTGAGGCTGCATCAACTTTGTACCGTGCTTCTTCAAAACCAATAGTAGTACCAAATGATTTTGAAGGTATGACATCCGGTTCAATGATTGTAAAAACAGGAGGTTTGAAGGATAAGTTTGGTTCAAGGAGATCAAGGTCATCAGGTCTGGTTAGTCTTGGAACTTGTTTTCCAAATAGGTGTAGTACATCTCCAATTGAAGGTATAGAACTCAAGGGTCTAATGTGCATTATTAGGTGCACAAGAGTCTCTATATTGTAACTGATATCTCCAACTCTAATGGTTCTGTACTGCCCCTCTGTGATTTTGCCAACTACCTGAGACGTTTCATCAGTGGTTGGACGACCACAATTACTTCTTGATGCCTTTGAGATGTGGTGGGAAACATAGGCTCCTCTGTGATGGGCTGCATAAGACACCTCATCTATGTTTCTCACTTCAGCTTCAATCTGATCTTCTGTCAGATCACTCGTCATCCCTTCTGGATACATCTTCTTCTTCCCATTTTTCTCATTACGAACAATGTAAGGTCTTGGCTGAATGTCAGGTACAATCTTTATCACAGTTCTTTTTGTGACTGGGAAAATAGTGTACTTCTACTTGGTCATCTGTGTTGGGTATGGTTTGGATCTCTCATCCCGTAGAACACTATACAACCTTATTTCTCCATCATTCAACAGATGCATTGTACCACTATTTATCAAGAATGGTTCAAATTGTACATTGAATAACCTTTTCAGGGGTTCTCTAATGATTATAGAGCTGCTTCTCCTGACAAGTTCAATTTCTTCAATAATCTTCATTTTCAAATCCCCTTTTCTCATTGGTTGAGAGGGATTAACCTGTGCTGGACTGTGTTCAACTGACCTTTTCTTCTGTTGAACATCAGTTAGAGTGCTCTTCTTCTGACTAATTTTCTGCTGCTTATGTTCTTCAATCAGCCTAGGTGCAACATCCCACTACCATAAGGCAAATACCCAAATACCCGAAGGACATCCGAGTACATACCTTATGATAACGGTATGTTGGGGCAAAAGCAAATCAACTTACACATGGCAAACTATCTTACACATGGCATCATTTAACAAACTTGAAAATCACTAATTTTTAAAAAAACCATTCAATCCATTCATTCGAAACGCTTACACTGAAATCCACCAAACAAAAAGTACAAAACCTTATACAATGTCTAGCAAACTACAAAAACACGCTAAAGCACTTCTGGTGTCAGCTGACAGACCTCTGAGCCATAACTCTATCCAAAAAGTCCCTTAACTCTGACTAAGGAACTAGG
>JAOSBM010000205.1:18675639-18689288 GCA_027568955.1 Erythroxylum tenue
ACCTACTGTGAAGAGACCTGAAGAGGCTCGTTGAAAGAATACTTGTACACGGTGTTGAGATAGTGAAATCTCAGAAGGTTTCTGAGGACTGGATGTAACCCACGGTTTGGGGTGAACCAGGATAAAAACTACTGTGTCAATCTCTCTAAACTCTTATTACTTTGCAATTGTGTTGTAAGTTTACGCAAAATATTAAACAGTATTAATTGCAAACGAAATTAGTAATAATTCTGAATAGAACAAATTTTAGATTCAAAAAGGGATTAAAGAGAAAGGTTATACAATTCAACCCCCCCTTCTTGTATATTGATTATCTTAATATTAACGTGTGATTTACTTCAGGAATGTGGAATTTTAGTGCATAGATATTCCTTATCATTGTCAAAGTTTTGATGAGGAGTTTACATATCTAAACTTCTCCTTCCATTATCTTAATAGTTTTTTTTTTGAGTTTCCTTTGCTTCTATACTCTATTGAAATAATGATTTTTTATTTATAAATTAAGTGGTAAAGGTTGAATGGAAGAATAGAACTAGCAATTATATGTTTAGTATTATGCATAGTATACAATGGAAAGATATTAAATTTTAGTTATTGTGTGAAAAGCTTAAGTAGGACAAGATGATTTTTCAGTTCTCATGTATTTCACAATAGGTAGGATAAGTGATTATATAATAGTCTTGCATCAGAGAAGAACTGGATTTTTCAATTTAATAACATAAAATTTAAATAGTTAGAAGGAGAAACAACAATAAAGGATTGGAAATACATCACATTTGATGGTGGCTTAATAAAGGGGACGCCCATGTTATACGTTGCCATACAAGTTGAAGATGATTAAGATACAATGACCATAAACTTAGTTCTCATTTCAAAATGAAAAGATCAAAGGCAATCTTGAAACAATTGCACATCATAACAAACATAGTCTTTAAAAATCATAACAATTTCAAATTCATTAAACTTGTAAGGTATGACCATCTCTTCATTAAATACAAACAACATGCATTAAATAATGAACTGTAAACTATTCAATTATAAATTTTTGAATATTAATCTTGGTTTTATAATTCAATAGAATGGTTAGTTCACGTTTTCCATGACTCCATCAATGCAAAAACATATAATTGTAGAAAAAATTATAATAATGGTGTAAATACTCATTAAGTCATCCATTTTAAAAATAATGAATATATAAATGATATGTTTAAATAATAGGATGTAACGTATGGGAGTGTACAACCAATGTATAAATGTATGGCTTAACAATGATAAGGTATGATTAAGAAGCATATTTTCATAAAATGAAAGAAGTAATGGAGAAGCACCACTTGAATGACAATCAAATGTCCTAATAACATTATGATATAACTTATGGAAGTGTACAATCAATGTATAACTGTATGGTTTAACAAGGTTAAGGTGTGGTTCAGAAGCACATTTTCATTAAATGAAAGAAGTAATAGAGAAGCAACACTTGAATGACAATCAAATGTCCCAATACCATTATGAGTGGGGCATTTTAGTGTAAGAACAAATTTGGTGTTTAAGAAACAATGCTTAAAATTTTTTCATTATCTAAAAATTTAATCATCCTAACTCCCTTATATATCCTAAAATGTTAGTGATAAGTGATTAATTTTTCATATTTTAAGGTTTATTGTAATATACTATTTTGATTATTGTACATTGTAATGTATTGTACATACATTTTGTAGAGTATGTTCTATTTATGATATACTAAAGTAATTTAAGTGTTTAAATGCATTGTTAAGGTTATAATGGAGATCACGGATAGATCTGGACTCGACCCAATTTTTTTTGAAAATTTTCCAAAAAATTCATAAAGTTACGAAATGAGTCCGAACGAGCTTTAAAAGCCACAAAATGTGCTTTGGAGATTTAGATGACACTTTTGAATGAAATCTAAACGATTTCATTGACTTTCGGTATCTAAAAATTCTTCCGAACAATTGAAAAAGTTACCAAACAATTTTGAAATATAATGAAAGCTCCGGAATTAGGATTGGAGTCCTTAGGAACTGAAACGGGTGAAAATGAAGGTTGTTTGAATAGAGTTCGGGTAATTAAAAAATTTATAAATAAAAGAACTCGTATCGAAAAATAAAGGATTTTAGGGATAATGTGCCCAATTAAATTGTTCTACACATGCAATTGAAGGGTTTTAGGTTTAATTAGAGTATATTGAGGTCAATTTGAGGTTTAGAATTATATAGAATTTTTTTAAATTTATTTAGAAAAGTTTATGGATTTAATTCAGTAAAGGGTAACATAGTCATTTTAAGATTTAAAAGGGGTTTATATGTGTGAAAAACTAGACTTAAGTTTTGAGTCAATAAAAAGAGGACTATATTTGAGTAAAAATAAATCCATTCGGATACATTTCAAGAAATTCGATATTATTAAACTAAAATGCCCTTTTTTGAAAAATAATGGGAATTAGTGATTTTTCTCCCGTTTAAATTTTTTCTAGCACCCAATTTAAATGTTTTTGGGCCCAATTAGAGTATTTAATGGTCAATTCGATAATTTAAGATTAATGAATGACATTAGGAAGTTAGTTTAATGATGAAAGATTGGAAGAAAAAATATTGAAAATGATTAGATGAAATTTCCATGGTTAGGGTTTTTAATGGGGTATGATCCAAAATTCTATTTTGATTTTGAATGATGTTCATAGCGTGATTTTGATGCTGAAGAAGTAATGAAATGTTAAAGAATTGATTTGGAATTGGTTTTGGTTAAAATTCGGTCAAGGGTGCATGATTATGTAAAAATTTGTTAATGAAATTTTATAGAGTAAATGTGTGTATTAAAATGTCATGGAAGTTAATTTGGATTGGATTTAATTGTTATAAATCAAATGGAATTGAATTGGAAAAGTTTAATGTAAAATATGTTAAGTTTAGCATTAAGAGCATTTTTGGTATAAAAGTATGGTTGTGATGTAATGATCATGTGAATGTGATTAAGGGTGGTCACTAAGTGTACTTGTGGCATTGGAATTATTAAATGAAGTAGTATGTTATTATTTGGAAAAAAAATTAGTATATGGAGTGTATGTGGAAAGTAATGAAGTTGAAATGGTTTTTGGTGTATTTGGTTGGAAAATGTATTAAGGAGTTGAATGTATTTGTATACAATTTTTGGATCAAAAAACGAAGTCAACTGAAGAATTTTGAAGTGGTGAAAAGGAAACTAGCAAGTAGTGAGTGTATTTTAAATTGATTTTAAGCAAATTGTTTTTATTTTATCATAAAATGAATACTTATGTTGAGTTTTTTGTGAATAATATATTACAAGTGAATATTGCCATATAAGTTTATGTTTTAGCAACGTATGAATTTTAGTTTGAAAGTTAAATTTTATATGATTTGAATTTACAATGAAATTATGTTATTTGTTGAAAAACATAAAATAAATTTTTAGCTTATGATATGCCTTGATGGTACTACGGATTTATCGATTGGAGTATCCTAAAACGTGTATGGTAGTGTCTGAAGGGCATTAGTTAGTAAAAGCAGGTGGTAGTGTGTCTGTCGTTGGACTAGTGGGTCTCCCTCTGCACGTATTGAGTATATATAGTGCTAGCCAAAATTGGTACGAAGCGCTATACAACCAACTCCATAACTACCGGTTTATAGTGGTTAACCTATTGTGGGTAAGCAATGTAGAACCAACTCTGTAACTACTGGTTAACCAGTCACAGGTAAGTGATGCAGAACTAAGTTCGTGATTTTATGCCTAGGGCATCGTGTAGTAAAGAATTTTTAGGCATATTCTAGTGGTTGGCTTATTTTCAGTATAAAAGGTTTTAGAAAACTTATTGCCACCACTGTTTATTGTTTAAGGAGAAAGGAAAATGAAAATTTGAAACTTGTATATTATGAGTTTAGTTTCGAAAAAGCATTTTAGAAAAAAATTGAATTTGTGTTTTACGAAGTGTTATTTTATTACCAGGTTTTATGATGCACAAATGAATTTTCATGGCAATTATTTTTCCATGAACTTTATTATTGTATGGGAATATTTCATTTATATTGTTATGAAAAGTTTAATTTTTTGTAAAATTATTAATACTCATTGAGCTTATTTAACTGATTAATACTCACTGAGCTCATTTAGCTAACCCCTATTTTTATGTTTTTAAGTAAACAACCCCAGGTATGTGTACAGGTGACTCATTAGCTGGGATCCCACCGTAGGATTAGTTTTATCATTGGGTGTTGTTGTGCTTGTGTCATTTTTGCTATGTATGTGTTTTCCTGAAATTGGCTTAGTTACTTGTATATATGTTTTAAATTATTTTGGAAAAAATTTAAAAGTGTGATCTTATAAATATTTTTAGGATTGTAAATATATTTTACTTAATGAACTATGAGGGCTATGATCCTCAATAGAAATGGGGTACGTAAGCATTTGGGCAAAAATCCCAAACACATGCCTAACCGTTTTTCAGAAACATTTGTATATGTTTATGAAAACATATATGTTTTATTTATATTGTATAATTAATGTTTATATATTATGTTTTTTTAATTTTGAGAATTATATGTTTGTGGATGCTTCTGAAGTGACCTGAGGTCCGATTCTAAAAGTTGAGATAGTATATGAAATACTAGAAGTGTTTTAAATCTTGTTATTTAGGATTTTGAAATTTGGGAATCTTAGAAAATGTAGTCGTTATGCTACTGTATTTTCAGAAAGTTTTTAAAAAATTCTCACTATTTTCCTCACTTTTAACTTTTAAAGTATAAAAGGTTTTTAAGAGTTAAATGACTTAGCTTTATGGAAACCCTTCGGTTGAGTTAGATATCGATTAGAGGGCTATCATAGGTCACTGGGAGGGCTTCACTTAGGTTTTGGAAGCGGAACTTCAGGACGGGTCCTTTCATTTATATTATCGCATTTTGCTTGTTTAATTGACTATTTTTTATTGTTTTTGGTACTTAAGTACTTTATATTGTGTTCTTAGGTTGTAATTCACTTATTTGGAGAAAAAAATAAATTGGGACAATTTGAAGCTATTTTGACCAAGTTATGAATATGATGGAAATCAGCATAGGCACCAACAAGCCTATGTACATCAACATGGCCATGTTTAATGCAAAATAAATGTTTTTAGAATTCTAAAGAGTTACACAACCATGCTGACGCTTGTGTACTACACAGAATCCTAATTTTTAAATTATAAAAGGTAAAATTAAGAGGAAAAGTGAGGAGGAGGCTCAAGAAACACAAATTGATGGCTTAGGAAAATAAAGATAATGAAGAACAAGCAAACAAACACATTTGGAGTGGATTTTCATCAATCTAAAGTGGATTTCTTGAAGATTAAAAGAGATTTCCTTATGTCCCTTTTGATTTCTTTTGGTTTTCCTTTAGTTTTGATGTTATATATTCTATTATTAAGAACTAAACCTTTATTGCCAACTATATTAGATGAACACTATAATAGACCATGTAGTGATTTTATTTTATTTTAATTCATTTTTTAGTTTCATTGAGATTCATTTTTGTGTTCTTAATTATTCTTGAATTAATATTGCCAGCAAGATTTCATATAATTGAGATTGAGAAATCCTTTATATGAATAGATCTAGCATAATTGAAAGGAGTTGCATGTAAACCTAGAGATAGGTCAACATAAATATTCCATATTAGGGTTAAACCTAGTAATGAAATTTATAAATTGATTGAAGCAATTATAAAGGCTTTAATTAAAAAGATATTTCAATTATTCTACTTAGGAATATACTTTAATAAACTTGAGAAAAATATTAGCGTAGCTAAGGAATTTCTAAAGTCTAATTAACTATAGATTAAATTAAGTAGTGAATCATGATTTCATGAGAAGTTTTATGAGGGATTCAAATTCTACCACTATTTTCTTTGATTGTTTCTTAGTTTAATTTTTTTTCTAATTAGTGAATTATTTCAATTTCTTTTAATTTGTTTTAATTTTGAATTTAATTATTCATAAGCACCATAATTTGTTAGACTAGATAATATAAAGATGGTAAGTACTAGTAATTTTAGTCTTTGTATGATCAACCCATATTCGTCAATGCTAGCTACAACTACACTATGTGCTTATAGTTAAAACAACTCAATCAAGTTTTTGATGTTGTTGTTGCCGATTGTTGTACTAGGAAAACCTCATTTTTATTAATCTTCTCATTTTTTGTAGGTATTTTTATTTCTTTTATTTTATTTTTTAATTTGTCCTTATAGCTCTCCTTTTTAATCTTGTGTTTATGACTTATTTTGAAGATTTTGGGTTTTCATTGCTATAACCACCAAACACAATGAAAAGATGGGGAGGACATTATTCTCAAGGCGATTATGGCAGTTTTGGAAGCTTGGAATGCGAGGCATAGTCACATGTATTTGAAAGCTCAATTGATATCTATATTATGTTGTTACATTTGTTGGGGTAACTATCGTAATCATGAATTTCAGGCACCAGACAATAAGTGGAGGCATCAAATTTGCATGGAAAATTGGACTTAAGACACCTTATGCGGTAATACTTACAATCCATAGTAGACCATTTATTATGACTTTACATGGAACGATTATACTTCATTTGGATTTTTGTAATAATAACAACATGAGGAATAGCAACATCTTAAAGATTTCCTTATAAATTTTGTTGCTTCAATCAAGCATGCCCTTCGTAAAACTAAAGGACTAGGCGTTTTATCTGAATTCACCAAACTAGATTTGAGGGAACATATGAATACCATAACATTATAGAGTGGAGACAAGCTACAAGTCAAAGAAAAGGAGAAAGTTGTTATGCAAGAAAAGAAGGAAGAGAAAACAAAGGAAGATAAAGAGCGGAAGCCAAATAAGAAGGATATCAATGAATTAAAGATTTAAGTACCTCCCACATAAAAAATTCTCAGAGTTAATAACAAATCCATGGGGTTTTATTATTCCTTCTTTTATTGACAGTTTGTTATAAAAAGGGAATTAGTAAATTTATTTGTTTTTTATTATTTTGATACCATATGTCCTTATTATCTTGCAACATATGGCTTATTTACATGTTAATGAACCCTTAGTTAGGAAAGTAAGTGGAAGCAAGGCATTGATCATAGTCCTAGGTTAAAGAAGGACCTATTAAAAAGTCTAGTTAAAGAGACTCGTAGCTAGGAGGCAACCAAATAATGAGGTGTTTTTCTTTTATTTAAGTAGTTTGTAGGATTTGCACTAATAGTTTAGTTTATTTTTGTAGTTTTGATCTTTTGGTTCTAATTTTGTTACTTGAGATTTTATGGAGTTCCTAAGACTATAAAGGCAACATCACTCCTATATGTTAGTAGAGAAGATTTCAATAGCAATAGATGGATGATAATGACATTGGACAAGGCTAGAAATCCTTTGCTATTAAGGGAGTATCAATTACCTCACCCTTATATTATTTTTCATTGCTCTTATATGTTTGTAAATTAAGGAAAATGTAAAAATTAAGTGTGGGGGAGGGACTTAGTAGTCAATCTTGTCAATTTTATTATAATGAGTTTAATGATGAATAATTTAGGAAATTGTTTTCAAAGGATGCTGATCAAGATAATTCATTATGAGTTTGGATGTGATTGTGATTTTGATTTGTTTAAGCAAATAGTTATAATTTTTTATAATTAATTCATTTCAATCTAGTTTATTAATTTTGAAAATAGATATTGATTTGAATTATGATAATTTGTGTATAATTTGTATATATATTGAGTTAAACGTGAATTATTTTTGAGAATTTTCATTCCCCCCACACATAAAAATAAAAAAATAAAAGTAAATAATACTTGAGCATAAATAATTTCACTCTGTTGGCTTTGTATAAATAAAAGGTAAAAATTAAAGAGTACTACTAGTAGCCATTTAAGATAGTAATCTAGTTGAGTAACCAGGGTATTCATGAGAAGATGTTTACTCTTGCATGAAAAGGATAGTGAATTTCTAAACAAACTTCTAAATGATCCTATTTTGTTTAAACTTGGTTTTTTTTATTTCTTTTAATTAAAGGGAAGAAAATTTTTAAAGATTTTAACATTTAATTCATATATATTCACTTTATGCATTAAGTGGAATGGTGTGAATTAGGTGGAATTTGGAGAATTGTGAAGTGAATTGGATTGATTTATAATTTGATGCAAAAAGTAAGTGCTTAACATGTCAATGAACTTTATAATTAAATGAATAATAGAGAATCTTGATGGATATATTCAATGTGTTTAATGCTTTCCCAGAGTTGTTTCTTATTAAGTTGAGAGTAATGAATTGATTTTCTTGAGGATAAGCAATGTTTAATTATGGGATAGTTTCATAAATTTTAAATTATTGATATTTTTAGTTTTATATTTAGTGCATTTTTCTTGTTCCTTTGAGAATTTTTAAATTTTTTTATACCTAATTTGTTCATAGTGTGTATTTAGGTTGTAATTCATATATTTGGAGCAAAAGGAATGAATTGGGGCAAGTTTGGGGCAATTTGAAGCTATTTTGACCAAGTTATGAATTTGTTGGAAATAAATATAAGCACCAACATGCTCATGATGATGCTTATATGCATTAACATAGTCATGTTTCAGATAAATCAACGTAGGATTTCATATATATTTTTTAATTTTTTAGTTTTTGTTTAATTTTGATGTTATGTATTCCATTATTTGGAACTTAACCTTTGTTGGTACTTAAATAAGATTAACCTTGTGACAAGCCTTGTAGTGATTTTATTTTATTTTAATTCATTTTTTAGTTTCATTGAGATTTAATTATCTATCCTTAATTATTCTTGAATTAATATTTCTAGCATGTTGAGATTAAGAATCCTTTGTATGAATAGATTTATTATAATTGAAAGGAGTTGTATATAAACCTACAGATAGATCGACATAAATATTCCAAATTATGGTCGTCAAATTCTTAAATCACTTAATGCAATTCTAGCAGTTTTAATTAAAAAGAGCTTTTAATTAATAAACCTATGATTAGTTGTTAATAGTCTTGAGAAAGATGTGCATTCATATTACTTAAAGAGCCAGAACTTATGGAATGCCAAAATTCCAATAAATGCCTTATCATTCATGAATTCCCTGCAAAAGTTAGTGATCATCATTAGAGAATCTTGTAAATACATGGTAAATGATGACAAAATCACCTCCTTTTGGCATGATCATTTGAACCTTTTTGGTCCTTTACTTACTGTTACTAAAGCAACTTCCTTGCAAGGAACTTTATCCTCTAATATTACAGTTTTTTTATGCCATTCCCATTATGAATCTTTCTATTTTATCACCATCATCTACATTATTTGGTTTTCTTTCAAATGTCATCTTTAACAGTTTTAAATAAGAATTAATTCAATGGCTTCACACTCCTTCTGAAACTTTCTCTAATGCATCATATTAGTCCCTCTTTAGGAACACCAATCATTCTGTCACTTGGCACAAACTCACAAAGTATAACCAAAACTCTCCTCGTGCCTCAATCACTCTATGGCTAGCTTTTAGAAGTAGACTTCCCATAGTTGATAAATTAGCTTACCTTTTAGCTTTGCCAAACTAGTGTATTCTATACAAGTCATCCACTGAAAATATGGATCACATTTTCTTTCAATTCCAATATAGTCAATACATATAGACTTCAATGATCCAGCTATATCACCTTACCAATCCATTAGATTATTAGACATTTCAAATGGTGTAGTAAGGTTCAGATGAAATATTGAGGAGATTTACAAGTATTCCATGTTGTTTTTAGGTACTAGTAATTTTTTTAAAAAGGAAAATGGTAGTAATTAATAAATAATGAAAGTAATATAGAGGAGACAAAATGGTTAGGGGTTTACCCTTTTACAATGTTTACAAAATTAGGTAAGGAATAGAGAAAATATAAGAATCAAGAAAAGAGAAGATCAAGCATGAATATTTGTATATATTCAGATAAGATAAAATGTTTGCAGTGTAGTGTAGTTTTAGGTTCTTCAAAAGTAGCAACTCTCGAATTTTTTGGATGATGTTTGATTTAATGGAGTCCATTGTTAAACTTTTACTTGCAAAATTTATGAAGCTTTTTTATTTGCCATTATATGGGAAGAAAAAAATAACAAGATATTTTGTGATTCTCAAAACACTAAAGAAACTTCTTTGTAGGTCTTATGTACGAAAATTAGACAACACATTTTTGCTTACAAAGATAACCACTGCTTTAGTTCTCAATGTCAGCTAACTTGGAGAAAGAACTAGCTTTTTGATTCCAAGATGTAGCCATTTGTTCTTTATAATCATAATGATGTAATATTAATTTAATATTTGATTTTATAGTTTTAAATAAATTTTTATCAACATTTGTCTTATTATATTAATATATCCTCTCTCTTTAAGAAAAAGAAAGTCTTTAGAAAGATATTAATATAAGTGACAAATTTCCATGGTCCAAACAATAGATTAAATTTATTAGAGAAATCATGATTACGTGAGCAGTTTTAGGAGGGATTAGAATTCTATATCCCACTATATTCTTTGATTGTTTCTTAGTTTAATCTTTGTTCTAGTTAGTCAATTATGTTGGTTTACTTTAGTTTTTATTTTAATTTTGAATTTAATCAATCATAAGCACCATAATTTGTTAGACAAGATAATAGAAAGATGATAAGTACTAATAATTATAGTTTTATAGGATTAACCCACACTCACCAATGCTAGCTAAAGCTACACCGTATACTTGTGGTTAAAAAAAATCATTCAATTACTAACCCTAAAAAGTGTGGTAACTAAGGTATGAAGTCCATCACTTATTTCTTTATACACCTTCGACATTGGTCCTCATTGTCATTATCACTAATGATGACCACTTCAAGCTTTTGTCTCTTTATTGAGACATTTTCTTCAATCAACACACACCTTTTGTTGTTTCTATAAGTTCTAGTTATGGATATATTATTCAATGTTATGTCAACATCGAGAACCTCACGTCACATGATCATATGAACACATTTCATCCCGAAAATAAATTTGACAAAGATAAACACACAAATTATGTAACACAATTTTTTTGTCAGTTGTTTGGTTCATAACATAATTATTTATGACTTTAGTAGTTGGTTTTCTTTACGAAGTCTTTGGTTCATGTGTTTTTACAACTTCAAATAGAACTTAAGTTCTCTAATATTTAATGTACAAATACATAATTTTCAACTTATGTGCATAACCACTTTTTTTATTAGTTAGGTTATTAAAGTGGAGAAAAGGAAATAATATTATATGCCAATGATACTATTATATTGAAAGAATTTTTGGTCAATTAATATTTCTCATAAAATGTTATTCATCATCTTACAAAGAAAAACATAATTATATTACCTATAACATCCAAAAAAGTAGTCATAGTATGTATCTCATCTATCTTAATTGTGTAAATTGTGATGTAACATTATCGATAACTTCCCATAGAAATAAATGGCTATGTAGTTATAGCAAGAAGTTTACTCTATCAATTTTATCTAAAAAATGAGATTTTGTGTGGGAAGCAAAACCAAGATCACTGTATAGGTTTAGTAGACATTGTATACCTATAATAGATTATGGGATTGTCTCCACAATATAATAAATCCCTTTCTTATGTTCCATAATATTAACATGTCAAGTCAAAATTTTGAGATCAATAAAGTTGATGGCCTATGTTGGATGGCTAGTATAGATGCTAAAATATTCTTAACCATAGTTTAAGGTTAGCAATAAGCACTTCCTCCTAGTTTTGAAGTCTAAAATAACACATCAATACTTAAGCTCTATAGACGAAATTATGGAAATAACACATTAATACTTAAGTTCTATAAATGAAATTCTGGAAACAGATCTATAGTTTTATTTTCTCTGCCATTTTATTCTAGGCCCACAACATAAATAAATTAGCAAATTTACCTCAAACTCTTAAATTTTTCTCTCCATTCCTTTATTTGTCACACACAATTGGTGAAATTTACTATAATCTATAGGAGTCAAACATTCAATAGTCATAGCATCTTGTAATTACTTTTCCAAAAAATTTAAATTCTTTTCCTTCTTACATTTGAATAATATAGACAATAATATATGCACATTTACTAACCTATTTAGCTACCATTAATGTTTATAATACCGTTTTGCAAGTTGTTTTCCCAAAGGAATTGCTACTATGTAATGTTGTGAGACCTAGCGTGTTTTAGGCATGTTGATCATTAAATTCATGCATTGTCATAACGTAATTTATAGCCATGATATTTTTTAATTTTCACAAGAACAATTTGAAAGTAAAAATATCTTTAATCTTTTGTCTATTTTGCTTTATATGCTATGGGAATTTCTAAACAAAATTATACCTAATATAATCAATCTTTGTAATCAATGAACATATGCCTTTAGGCAATAAACAAACACAATGATGGCATGTTTTAGTGTTACACAACGAATATAGTCACCATTATAGAGTATTTAAAACATTAGCAATTATATATTAAAGATCACTAGTGATCATAATTAAATCTGACACTATAGATTGATATCATCCTAGCAATGTGTAATGGTAACCCATAATGAAACTTACTCTTCAGCTCCTCCCGCCCTCTATATTATATTAAGAAAATATTTAACATACATAAAAAAATCCTCTTCTTAATTATCATTTTATATCCTCATCAATAACTATGCATATGTTAGAAATAACATCTTATGAAATGTGAAAATAAACTATTCATTATGAAGGTAGCTTCTATATCCCAATAATAAGATTCACTTATCAGTTCTATGAAATGTCTAAAATGACATCTCAACTGTTGTCTAGTTTTCATACAACATTCTTCAATATGTTTGATTAAGTTGTTTATGTGTTATTATCGTGTAGATAGTTATGTTACTGTTGACCTTGTCATTCCAATGCCAAAAATATTCATGATGTTCGTTTTGTATTCATGGGATTTGGAGAAAGAACAAGAAAGTTGATTTCACTATATTTTTGACCAGGAACAGGGTTGGTTTGCTTAAAGAGAACCCTTTCTATTATTAGAACCAATCATGTCTTATATGAACAGGCTTCATAAAATCCATTATAAAATATAGAGGGTTGTTGTTTCCATTATTTCCATTATTATATAATTTAAGACCAAAATGGATCTATAATGGGGAGGTCCTGCAAAAAATAGCTTGACGCTAGGATGATAAAAAGCTTACCACCCCTCATTCTTATTACTCTTTCAATATGAAAAAAATGAAAAGGTCATCTTATTCCAAACCCCAATTATGAAATCCCTTCTCTTTCACTTCACACCTCGGAACACACTATTTTTGTTGGCCCCTAAATTTTTTTTATTATAAGCATGATGAGACAAGTTTTGAGGTCTTGCTAGATTATTTATGTTGGAATTAATTAGCCTGTTAACATTAATGAGATTATGTGACATAGGTGAAGTGAATTAATGTTAAAGTGATAAGTTGCATGAGGGGGCATTATGGGAAGATCACTTAAGCATTTAAGTTGCAAGGCTAATAAGTAAGAGTAAGATGGACATTTTAGCATCACTAAGGGTTGTTGAACTATTAGAGTAGTGGGATAGTGTAAGGCTAATTTTGGCAAGTCACTTAGGT
>JAOSBM010000205.1:18718271-18729776 GCA_027568955.1 Erythroxylum tenue
CCAAATAACTTAAGAAATACTAAATAGTAAGAAATCCAATATTAACTAGGAAAACTAAACTAAATGCTCCTGCATCATCTAGATTGTTGGGCATGATTTATATTGACCTTTACTACACATCTTGACTGACAAATATAATATCGAGTGTGAAATTTATGGTTTATGTTATATGTGTTAGAAAAAATTCTAGTTGTGTTGACAACAACGGAATATTATTACATGTAGGAGAGTGCTAATACCAAAATCTTAAGTAAAAGTAAAATAAATATCAGGGTAAGTAGGAGGGTTTAAAATCTTCTTATTCTGCTGAACTTTCATGCACCTAGCAAGATGCACAGTTCACATTAATAAGTACTAGCATATGCATCCTGATACCTTGCATCGGTTTTCTATCTTCAACTGTAAAAATTTCATGATTGGTGTTTGGTATACTCGTGTATTGTATCTGACTATTACCTTTCAGTTTGTCGATATTCATTGATTCTTAGCCTTTCATTCTTTCCCAGTCAATCCTGGAGGTCTCACTACTGATGATTGTATGATTTGCAGGGATGATGGTGCGTAAGAGGTGACATTTAAGGTTTCTCAAATGTTTCATGTTTTCGGTTATGTTATGGTAGGCTAAGAATGAAGTTTGGGGTAGCACTATTATGCTTTCTGCACTTGGATTAATTTTTCTAGTTTTTGCACATTCATTTGAGTATTTTTGAATCGGGCCCTTTACTGTTTTGATTAATGATGGATTGCAATAAAGAAGAGGCTATTAGGGCCAAGGGCATTGCTGAGAGTAAGATGCAAATCAAGGATTTCATGGCAGCTCGTAAATTTGCTCTCAAGGCCCAACAACTTTATAAGGATCTGGAGAATATCTCTCAGATGCTGACTGTTTGTGACGTGCATTGTGCTGCTAATGCGAAATTGTTTGGGAATGAGATGGATTGGTACGGTATCCTTCAGATTGAGGAGACAGCTGATCAGTCTTTGATCAAGAAGCAGTACAGGAAGTTTGCTCTCCAGCTGCATCCTGACAAAAATAGATTTCCAGGTGCAGAAGCTGCTTTTAAGCTTATTGGAGAAGCTCAAAGAGTGCTTTTAGACAAAGGAAAACGATCTTTGCATGATGTTAAACGCAAAGCTTCAATGAGTAAAGCTATTCCACCACACAAACACTCGAACAAGACAATCTTCAACATGAATTACGGTCCTCAAAATAATTATTGTGGTAACTTTACATATGCCAACTACCAGCAGCAGCAGCCACCTCAGGGAGCAGCTCGACAGGCATTTCCCAATGCTCGTGCAACTTTTTGGACTGGCTGCCCATTTTGTAATGTGAAGTACCAATATTATATAGAAGTTATGAATAAGTCTCTTCTTTGTCAAAGTTGTGGGAAGTCCTTTGTTGCATATGAAAAGAGCTCGCAAGGGGCAACAACAACTAATTATAACCGGGCTGCCTTTGCTGAAAGAAACCCTCATCAGGGAACTTCCAAAGTGGAAAATTGTAATCAAGGGACAGTAAATGGAGAGCATCCCAAAACAGAATTTTCCCAGAAACAAGGTTGCAATGCGGAATTTAATTCACGAAAGGAGAATCGTAAGAGACAAAGGAAAGAAGATTCAGAATCCAGTGAAGATGGTGACACTGAAAGCAACACTGATTCTGAAGATGATATACTTGATGAGGATGGTGATTTTAAAGCAAAAGTAAAATTAGAATCTCATGGGGAGGGTCCAAGGAGATCTGGTCGACGTAAGCAGCAAGTTTCGTATAATGAAAATGTAAGTGATGATGATGAAAAGTTTGTGAGCCATTCCAAAAAAGCCAACGGAAGTGAGCCATTTTTTTCCATGCAGAAGACAAGTGCATTGAAGGGAGATGGATCTGAAACTACTAAACAATCTGGACATGCTACAAATAGGAAAGATGAGAATGAATTCAAACAAGTAGAAGGTGAAGAGAGTTTACATGACAGAGAAACGCCAAGAGTGAAACGGGAAGATAAAGTTGAAGAAAATTCCTGGAAGGAAAGTTTTGAGGCTCATTGTGTTTCAACATCAGATCCATGCTCCCAACCCAAATCAGAACCAGAGATTTATGCATTTGATGAGCCAGATTTCAACGACTTTGAGAAGGACCGCAAAGAAGAATGTTTTTCAGAAGGCCAGGTTTGGGCTCTTTACGATACTGTGGATGCCATGCCTAGATTTTATGCTATAATCAGAAAAGTTTTCTCCCCGGGTTTCAAACTGCGGATAACTTGGCTAGAACCAGTCCCAGATGACAAATGTGAAATTGAATGGATCCACGAAGGCCTGCCAATTTCTAGTGGTAAGTACACACATGGAAAGTCTCAAACTACTGATCAGCAACTTATGTTCTCTCATGTGATACCGTGGGAAAAAGACAACCAAAGGGTCTTGTACAAGATATTTCCTCGACAGGGAGAAATTTGGGCCCTCTTCAAGAACTGGGATATTAAATGGAAATTGGATACTGACACCAATAGGAAGTATGAATATGAATTTGTTGAACTCTTGTCCGATTACAGTGAAGCTGATGGTGCATGTGTTGCTTATTTGCACAAGCTAAAAGGTTTTGTTAGTGTTTTCTGTCGAGTTAGTAAGGACAGCTTTAAAATTCCATCAGCAGAACTACTCCGATTCTCCCATATGGTTCCTTCATTTAAGTTGACTGACAAAGAAAGAGAAGGTGTACCAAAGGGATCTTTTGAACTTGACCCAGCTTCATTGCCGCAAAATATTGAAGAGTGTGTCATTCCTGAGGATTTAGGAGTTGATGTTGCTAATAGTGTACCAATTGATGTATCTTCAAATTCATGTTCTGGTGAGGTGAAGTATGAGGAGGAATTTGAAGCAAGTACTTCTGCACATGAGGCTTCAACTGACCGTAAAGAGGCTCATTTAGGATCTGATATCAATGATGGTATTGAAATTCCAGAAGCAGAATTTTATGACTTTGATGCTCAGAAAACCATTGACAAGTTTGAAGTTGGTCAGATTTGGTCATTGTACAGTGATGAGGATGGATTGCCCAAGTACTATGGTCAGATTGCAAAAATTGGTTCCACCCAAGGTTATAAGCTGCATTTAAGATGGCTTGCTTCTTGCCCATCAAAGCACATTCATAGATGGAGTGATGAAAATATGCTTGTTTGCTGTGGCAGATTTCGAGTTGAAAAGGGTAAATTGGATTCTTTTACATCCACTAATCTCTTCTCCCATCAAGTAACTGTAGAGTGTACTACTAAGAAAGATGAATATGACATCCTGCCTATGAAAGATCAGGTTTGGGCATTGTATAGGGACTGGTCGTTGGGGATTAAACATTCAGAACTGGATAAGTGTGAATACAATGTGGTGGAAGTCCTTGAAACATTGGAAACGGGAATAAAAGTTCTGCATCTAGAACGTGTGAATGGCTTCAATTCGGTATTCAAGCCTGAATTAAAAGAGAGTTCAACTGTCAGGTCGGTGATTCCGCATGCCGAGCTTCTTAGGTTCTCCCACCAAATCCCTTCTATTCGACTGACTGATGAGATGAATGGCAGCCTGAGAGATTTCTGGGAGCTTGATCCTGCAGCCTTGCCACTTTATTATTTTAATATGAGTTGAAAGCCCCCATCTAATTGGACCATCTGTATGTTATTTCACTGGCCAGGGGAAGGATTCATTGAAAAAGCTTTTTGCAGATGCAGAATTTTTTTGGAAGAATTCTTCTGGCTTTTTGCAGACGCAGATTTTGACAGAAACCCCGCCGTCTTTTAGTATTAGAAATTGGCTGATACGGGCTGTTCTATAGTATGTTTATGATAGTGGATGCTGAAGTCTTTATTTGTGAATGTCCAGGTGCCATGGAAACTCAAGCTTTGCATGTGTCCATTCTTTTGCACCTAAAATCATTAAAACATGCAAAATTTCAACTACAAAAGTAAAAAGGGTTGACAGCTGCTGAACTAGAAACCGGAACTGGAAGTAACACTAACGTTATCGAGTACTGTTCTGTACTAGCCCCATGTCATACCAAAGCTGAGTGCCTTGACCATTCCTTAGTCTGGCTTTGATTTCAATTTATAAAATGTCATCAATCTAAAATTTTGTAGCAAAGTCCATCATGTGTCGTATATGGGCTTGAAGTTCTAGGAATTTTCATTTTTCAAGTAATCACCTTGCAACCATTTGACCCATAAGGACTACATGTTATTAAGAATTCTCCAAATTCTTAGTCAGCATCATTTTGTTTACCATCTAGATTTGCAATATACCAAGCCTCCTTTTGTAGGTATGCATACTTCTTTAAGGCTCTGGAAAGCCTCTCTAGTCTAAAGAAAGTTCCTATTGGTATGCTCAGATGAGAAGACTGAAACATACGTAAATTGTTAAGCGCTGATAAGGTCAGTTGAAGCCTTTAAACAATTTTATTGGCCCAACTTCCAATCCTTCTCAACACCGTTTCATATCTGCAATTGGGATTCCCGAGTAACAGAAAGGAAGGGTTTTAGGTTATCAGATATTTCAAGTAACCAAGATAATAAATGATGAGCACTAGCATAAATCAAAAGCTAACTCTTGTTCCTATTTATAGACAATCTTGATACCTTGTAGAACATATTGAGATAATTGGTGAGGCATGTAATAATTAAAATTAACTCCAACGAGAACTGTTAAATCATCCATAAATGAAAGGTTAAAGATTTCCAATTTGCCACATCGGCTATGATACTAAAGTTTTCTTCTAAATTGATGTTATGTTGGATTAACTTTCTTAAAACTTCAATTTGAGTAGAGGTAGGGTTTTCCCCCCTAATTCCCTTATCTTGTAGTTATTAATGAGAGATATAAATTACAACTTTATTCTTTGTTATTTGTAATTGAGACATTTTTTAATCCTAGTGTTTATTTTAGATAAGATTTTACAAAAAAAAAAGCTGAAATTAATAAGATAATGCTATTAAATATTACAATAATTGTTGTCCATTAGATAATGTAAAATCTCCTAAGCTCACAAATGGAGGTTTCTAAGGATGCTGACGGAAATTTTAGGATATTAATTACCATTCGTCAAAGAGATAACTTTGTTTAATAATGTAGGAAGACTGAAATAAATAAAACTGAAGTAGAAGAATGAAGTACGAACAGTAAACATATAAAATTTCCAGGCACATTGTATAAATAGTTTGTCTGAAGCTTTTCATGGTCAATCTTTCATTTCAAATCCATGCCATTCCTTTTGACCTCAACAAAGAACACCAACAAACAAAATTGAAGCCTTTTGTAAAATTACCCATTACTAGATATATGCTCACAAAATGCTTTGAGCTTTTATGAATTATCGGTCTAAAGGTGGCTTATATGGAAACAAAAATATGTCAAGAGAGTTTAATCACCCAAAGATGTCATGCATTGCATTACAGTTAGCATGCATGTAAGGGTAATAACAATACGGATAGTATTTTAATATGGTAAAAAACTATCCAATTTGAACGAACGTGATTTTTACCATCCCATCTGACAATTTCATAATTTTTAATTATAATTTCATCCCTAATTTTTATGAGAAGCGAAGGAGTTGGATGAATTCATCACATCATCTAGTCAACTTGCAGATCTTGTTTTCGATAGCACGTTGGTAAATGAAGATCATTGTGCACAGGGCCATTTGAATGCTGTCAGCTCCATGGTATCGTGACCAAAAGCAACATTGAGAACAAAACTTGTCCCTTTGGACTACTTTGGAGTAAAGAAATCTGTCCTTTTTTTTGTATGAACATATTTGGGCAGACAACAACAATATAGTTGCAACAGCTTTAAGCAGAAATTATAAAAAAAAAAATCCTTCATCAAATTTCTTAACATTGAAAAGCTGTATAATCTCAGTTGACATGACTCATACGGGACTAGGGTCCTGGGAAGGCTGAGATCTCCAAGAAAAGTATTGAATATACAATGCGTTGAGGCTCATAGCTATTCCGAATCCCATCACTGATGATATCAGTATCGCATAGATTGGCTTGAGATGAAGCTGCACCAGAACCCTCAGATTTTAACTTACTTGATGAAGCAGCGTAAAGTCCTAACATGTACTCATTACAGCAGATATTAAAAGGCCATTTCTGAAAATGGATTCAGATATTTGCACTGTAATGACTTTTTTACTATATGTCAATCTTTGCTCATGGCAAGACTGAACAGATTCAGAGGACATCAGTAGTAATTTCCTGCTCCTGGGATTTCTAATGAATCATGATATCCTCTTCTGGATCAAAAGTAACATATTTTCCTCACTCCTGGTTGATAAATATCAACTGAGAAATATAGGCATCCAAAGGAAAAGAAAACGAAGACAGCTAGTGCGAGACCAAAAAATATAGAACCTTACTATTCTTGAAATATCCACCTGGTCAGACTAATGGAATTATAATTTAAAAGGTCCAGTTTTACAAGGAAGCAACTCAGAGAAGTCATTCAGATCTTAAAATACTCGTTTTTTCCATCTGTCAATAATAATCGTTTGAACTATTTCTTAAGGGTACTTAAGTTGGTTGTTGCCGAACTATGAACTATGACAAATAGTGTGACTTAATTTCGCTATTTGCACCTTTTATTCAATTCCTGCAGAGTCATATATGCCTCTATCAATAAGTTGTATTCTTTGCAACGATAGTCAAAGTATGCTCTTAACAGTGTAAGGGCACTCAGATACAATCCACTGCGCGAAACGCCATGTATTCCTTCAAGAATAACTAAAAGCAGTAGTTATGTTTCAAGTAGGAGCAGAAAGGTGCCAGTTTTTGTCACTTACCACTGTATAGAATAAGTGAACACTTATGGCCACAAGCGCAAACTCAAGAGCAGCATATGTCCATATGTACTCCCTGATTGCTGCAAGTTATGCAAGATTGTATATCCTAAGATTAGAACAGACTAAACAACTGAACAACTTGAAAATTCTTAAGTTCTTACATACCGAGGATGACTGCAAATATAGATGCCAAGAGACTCAAAGTAAATGCAAAGGGGGCAGCAATTATAAGTGCTTGGGCCTTCATATCACGTATCTGTAAAAGTTTGTAAGCAAAGGGTACTAAATAATACAGAGGGAAATAGAACAAGCGTGAACCATCCTTTTTCTCCCTTTATTTACCAGGCCTTGTACCAGTTTTAGTTGTTTCTGATAATACATTAGGTCCTTCACACAACATCCAACTTTATTTTACCCATTACAGTAGTTTCACAAATTCTGGCAGCATGTCATGAACCTAAAACAACATAATGTCATATAACTCATCCAACTGAAATATTTAGTATTCTTTACTTGGAGGTTATTACCATGATTATGCAGTATTCAATTTACATACCAGTAATTGCTCCAGGAAGAAGAAATAGCAAATGGTGCTAATAAGGACAAGTACAACAAAGTCCTGCCAGGCACTGCATTAAGTGTATATGAGACCATATGTTAAAAATGGCTCGAACTAGGATCAGGTTTGTATGCAACTGGATATTTATGAAAGCAATAGCAGACACTATTCAAGAATCACATTCAGAGTATGTCTCCCAATTGAACCATTCTTTTAATTTAGAAGAATTCCTGAAACTAATTAGCTGATTTATTTTCTAATAATGAACATTCTTAGATTAGGTTACACATGAGTGCTCAAATGACCTGATTCAGACAATCGTTTTTTGGTTATTGAGCAAGAATACTGGTAAGCAAGAAAAGTTCATGGATGTGGCCTAAAATTGTATTACCTTATTGATTGTGATAGATTTCGTTCCTGTCTATTAATGCCTGGAGAGGGGCTTGCCACCCGGAGTAAAGTAACAGGTAGGTTCTTAACCTCAAGCCCACACACCTCACAGTTTTTGTTTCCTTTTGTGCTAAACCATTTAACTGCACATTCTTCATGCACAAGTCTAAGGGCGCCTTTGCAACTGCATTCCATTTTGAGGGTATTCCCTTCTTCACATACATCAAGACAGATCCTACATACTGCTTCCTCCTCCGGAATTTCCTCATCATCACCTCCTATGGGAACGGATGTTATTTGGTCTGCTTTGCCAGTAAGCAGAGTTATATGGCGCTATGGGAGGGAACCAAAGGGATGACATAAAGAAAACAGAAAGCATGGCCTACGTAAAGATTTCCAAGTAAGTTTTTAATAGCTTTTGATTTTCTTAGCTTTTCTTCATTTATAGCCACAGTATCAGTTATTGTTCTGCCATTGTCTTGATCTGGTGCATGTAAAATGTAAAAGAAACCAGGAAGTGATTGCAAAATCTTTTCATCAGATTAAGGCAAAGCTCAAAAACTGCAAGTCTAGTTGACTGTACAAGCATAGAAGTTCAAATTACAAAAGTCAAATATGTGTATTAATAAGTTTGGCTTTTGTTGCATAAATGTTTGCTTTGATCTAAATTTGTAAAAGGACTGTAACTAACAGCATTCAGTTCCAAATTTTACAATGCCAAAAATTGTACTTGGCATGTTGGAAATTGGTTATTCAACACGTTGAATAAGCAAGAAAAATAGTGAAAATACTAGAGTATTAAGAAAGATGTGCTACTACCAACCATCACTAGGATCTGATTTAACTTGATCTTTGCGACTAGCAAAAGATGTACTTCGTACAATGACAACATTTCTTCCTGGAACTGATAGGGATCTTGAAACCACTGCATGAGCTTCCACTTTCTGAAATAGTTACCATATAAGCAAGATTTGTGATACAGTAGTTCCATACAACTTTATTTGTTATAAGCAAGATAAAGTGTTTAAAGATATGTAGTATATGATCTTCAATCAATAAGTTATGCGCCCCAGTTGTGGGGGTTTGCAAATAATTTTGAAACATAAGGATACCAAAAGTTTCTAAACCACGGAGAAGCAAGACAAACTGAACCTTACATTTACCTTTTGAGATTCACCAGGCAGCCTTGCTGAAACAGGTGTGGTTACTGAAGGGGTCAAGTCCGGTTCATGTCTAACTGGAAGAGATGTACATCTATGCCAAGAGAATGCAGACTTCAACCTGGCAATAACAGGACTATCTGGAACAGACTTGGGGTCTGAGTTGAGGAGAAAGCTCCTCTCAGCATCAGGTGCACTGACTTTTTTCTTGAAGCTTAAACCCCGTAACAAGCCTCCTGATGATGAACTACCTTTGGCCGAATTTTGAGACTCTAGTAAACCTTTTCCACTATTGGTGCCAAAACCAAGGGACCTAGAAGGGATCTGCAGGGAAAGATCCAAGCGCCTTCCACTTGGTCCTGATTTCAAACCTTCCTCAGTATAGGCTCCAGTATCATTCAGATCAGCCTGCAAATAACAAGCAGTAATACAATTGGTCAATTAACATCTCAAGAAATGTGCCAACCAGATTGAATCATATGACATTCCCAAGTAACTCTCCATATACATGGGTGGGAAGAACAAAAAGTCATCAACCCTAGAGGATGGTTGAGATTTGTGATTGTCTTTAGATACAGTAAAGCTTCCACTAGAGCAAATACACCCGATCGAACGACTCATATATCAATATATTTTATTTTTTAATTACTCCACAAAGAATTCAATGCTAAATCCTACTAGCTTAAACGTGAATAAACGTTTTACATAAACCAAGAAAAATATAAAACCTAATAAATTCTCAAAATTTCCGTTTAGCTTATACCAGCTTAAACGTGAATAAATATTCTTACGCCCACCTAGACATACGAAAGATGTGCACATTGCATACTAAACACTAGCAAAAACTGGAATAGTTCCAAGTATACAGGCCTCCCTTAACATGAAATTTTAGTGTTAAATAAATTAGGACAAACTGAAACGTCAAAAGCCAAATCAAACTCCAACCTAGCAAATTTTCAGAAGCAAGAAGCTTGATTTCACGCCGATCCTTGTCAATCCAACCCACAAGAACACCCCATCTCCTTATTAGAAAGAAATGGACATATAAGAGGGAAAAGAAAAGCCTATTAGTCTAAACAACGACAAAATTGGAAACTTTTTTATTTTGAAAATCAAAATTGGAAACTTTTCAGCTGCCTTTTAACAAGTAAAGCAAGCAAAGCCTTGATCATCCAAGATTACCAAATAAGGGAAACGGATGAAGAATGAACATGGAAAGCCAATATCTGGAAAATTGAAGAAACACAACCTGAGGCTGGGGGCGCACCTCCGCAACCCCACTGGTGACTGCTTGTGCCGCTTGCATTGATTCCTCAGATCTCAAAAAGGGTGGTTGCTGAACGATCTTCAAAAGAGGGTATAACCAGTATCAACAGATTAAGCAGAATGTACACGTGAAGCCAAGAGGAAAAAGAAAAAAGTAAGAAGAAGAGAGACACCCAACAAAGATGGACAAACAAGAGAATCAATCAAAGAGATAGATAAGAGTGAGACTAATAAAAGCCACTTGCTTTATTGGTATGAATCTGCAAATTCCAAAGCTTCTCTTCTATATATATTTATATTCTTTTTAAGAAAAAGGAGTATATTTTATGGGTGTGGTGGAGCATGACGTCTATGCTCTGGGGAATGGAACAGTGATAACGACAGGTCCTTGGAAAGATGACCAACATACGTTTTTTGACTGTCTTACCACTGCCACTACTCGACGTTTCTTCTCATTAACGCTTCATTTCCTTTTCTCCTGCCACTTTCCCATTATTGCGATTCTTGCCCTCCCGGACACACATGAATTGATGTTTTTCTGTTCTTGTTAGGTTTGACACTAATGTACGTTGCCAACAGAACCACTTCGCTAGTAAAAGTAAAACGTTGTAACAACTTGCGTAACTTGCACTGGATAGATAGGAAAAGGAAAGAAAGCACAATTGTTCCAACTTTTTCCATCTCTGTACAATAAAGTCAAGGCCCTAACAGGAGTGAAAATGAAGCCGCATTTTGCTTTAGAAAATGTTCAAACTCATGTCTAACAAACGCAAAGCTTGATTTCAGTTGAGGATCAGTTTGATTATTACAAAATGAACTCAAGTTCAACAAAACTCTTATCTAAAACCTCATTAAATTTCGGTTTCGTTTTAAATTTAAGCAATGTTTAAAGTAAACATTTGATATAGTAAACATATTAATAAACGAATTATTCATGAATATAAATGAATGAATTATACTACTCTAAACATAATGCATTTATTAAATGAACTTAGAAGTATAATTGTTTTTTTACTCAATTTTAATGAACAAATACCACACAAGTTTTCTCTTAAACTGACCAGAAAGTGCTTAATAGTCACACTCTTTCATTTTACACCTTAAGGGAACACATACGTAAAATAAGTTTAGTAAAATAAAACTTGGTGTGGATCGGATCCACCTCTTGAAGGTATTGTCCTCTTCGGTGTACAGGCGCGTTTTTGGTAACGCTTGAACCTGTTACCTCAAGGATTTGGTGTGTCAAGGCACACGCCTCTTATCACTGAGCTCAATAGTAAGAGGCGTGTGCCTTGACACACCAAATC
>JAOSBM010000205.1:18750621-18760736 GCA_027568955.1 Erythroxylum tenue
AAAAAAAATTCCGGGGCTAATATAAATTTCGAATTAATTTCTTGAAATCAAACTCTCGTATTTACTTTTTGTTGCAATTTTTATTTTCATTTTATTAATTTTTCCGAGCCTTAGACAACAAAGGATTAGATTAGTTCACCCTCCTCGTGGGATCGACCCTTCACTTACTACAAATCACGACTCGTGCACTTGCGATATTTGAAGGCTATAAATTGTAAGCTTGCAAATCAATCCCTAAGAGAGAAAGAATAACAAACAATGAAAGAATGCTTAATTAGGTTTTTTGACGTCGATATCACCTCCGAACTGGCATTGAGAAGTCTATCCCTCTATGGGTCTCCAAGGTATGCGAGCTCTGCCCCTCTTCATTCTCCCGAAACCAGGTGCCAGGTGTGAAAGTCACGGGCATGAATGGTTGGCTCACGACCGTGAATGGCCTCCTTAAGGGCTCACAGTCATGAGCTATTGATGCCCAAGCATGACTCATCAAGTCATGCCCATGTATGTTGAGTCATAGGCATGACTGAGTGTCATGCCCATGACAAAACGAAGAGGAGATCAGAAAATGCCAAAAAGAATGAACAAAAATAGCTCACATCAATGCATCAAATTGTTTGTCATGGGCGTGAGAGATGAGTCAGGGCCATGACAATTTGATGCATGGACGTGAGCTATTGTTTTTTCATTCTTTTTGGCATTTGCTTATCTCCTCTTCCTCTAATCCTTCTCTTTCTTGCTTCATAAAGACAATTGAGTGTGAATCTCAAGAAGACGACTCAAATATTATGCTTTCGACTCACTTTAGCTCTTTCGCTTCCGAATTGTACCTAAAACCAAATATGAACTAAAGTAAATGTCGTAAACATTTTGTAACATTAATCACAAAGTGTTATGGAATAAATGTATAATCAATTAAGCACATATCATGCCGTATGAACTACATGAAGGTAGTTGCATGATCAAGATAGGATTCATCACCCTAAAGTAATTAGAGAGAATGTTTTGTTTATTGTTCTTAATTAGTACTAATTTGGGAAATCCTTGGTTAAGGTGGAATGAACTTTTGTAAATAGTTTGCAAATGTCATTAATTGAATTAATAACTAATGACAAAGAACTAATATGATTAAACTCAAAATAGAGTAGATATTAATTTCATGCTCTATATTTAATCGAAATATTGTACGATGAAAGGATTGAATTGTACAGAAAAATCATGCACAGAATGGTTAATCAAAGCCACATTGACATTCCTAAATATTTAAGTGGTCATGATATGTTGCTAGATGTCAATCTTGATCTATGAATATAAATTGTTTAATTAGAGAATTAAAGATTAATGAAAAGAGTTTAATTAATCTAATCCTAAACATGATTTAGGATTATAATTTGTATCCATTGCCAACAAAATTGGGATCCAAATGGTACTCACATATAGAACGGGATGAAAAGAGCAAATTATTTTAATCAAGTTGGACTTGATTGTAAAGTTTGAGAAGTTTATGATTAAATATGAGATATTTAATAAATAAACATCAATACGAGATGTTGGATCTTATTTGGGCATAATTGGTATTTAATTAGAATTATTTATAATTCTAATTAAATTTTAATTGAAATTTAATTTAATTTTCATTAAATTACTAAAATGTCCAAATCCTATTATAAATAGGCTTAAGCTCTAATGGAGCTAGCATTTCTTATTTAGCCTTATCTGTAAGAATTACAAAGTTCTCTCAACCTATTGTATAAATGGTGTTAAAGGTTGAACACTTATAAGGCTACAGTAGTTAAGATTGATCGATTTCAAAATCGGTTCGAGAGAATGACAAGCATATGATCAAACTTCAGAATAAGATACGAATTAAAATTCATGCTTTATTATAATTTAATTGTTAATCATTTTATAAAATTAAAGTAATCTTGATTTTTGGGAAATCAAAATAAGAAAAAGTTTCATAATTTTTCCTCTAGTCAAGATCAGATCCTGTCCCGATTTTTCAACATCCATTACCCCTATCGGAGCTACCTTAAGCTACCTTATGCTCTACAACCTCTCTATCTCTCTCACACACTATAAGAGATGTTCATTTGAAAAAAAAATTAAGTTCTTTTTGAACGGGTTAAAACGATATGATTTAATTTAAATTTTGATTTAAATGCTAGGGTTCTTATCGATCCTTTTGCCAAAACCAAAAAGATGATTTTTAAAATCCTAGATCTCCAAAATAATTAGAAATTAAAATTTTAAGGATTTATGTAAGATGATGACATAACTAATGTGATCTCCTTAAAAAATTATTCACTTTATTGCAATTAATAGAAATTTGTTAATTGAAATGTCTTTATAAATTTTTTTAAAATAATAATATTTTTTAGGATTACCAATTTGTTAAGAAAACGGCAAGTATTTGAACCTGATACTCTCGGCATTTCGATTGTACCGTCGTCCGTAGAATTGTAGAAAGATAGTGTTTGTATATTTTATATAATATTTAAGCAAATAAAAAAAGTTTAGAATAAGAATGGATCATGGAACCAAAACTAAGCTTCACCTTCTTTACTACTTGATAGCTCAGTAGATCAACAACACACAGAATACTAAATCGGAGTTAGGGTTATCTGTGAACCCTGCAATCCAATTGTGCCACAATATCTGCACGCATGTGCGTGTCAGTGTAATATATGCATGAGAAAATGAGATTGGAATTTGGGATTTAATCTGGAGGAGCCCTTGTTATACTATCAGATAAAAATCCGTTCTTCTTAAATTCTTCTTCAGGAAACATGGGCTTCACTTCCGGCTCTGCTCTCTTTACCAATATCAGAAGGTATAATCTTTATATCTTTATCTGTCTTGTTTGATCTTCGGATGTGAAGCCCTAAATCTGATTGGGGATAGGCTAGATTAGGTCTTTGTTTATAGTTTCGCATTGGTTGTATTCCGTTCGTTTTTTTTTTTGTTACATCAAATCCTCTGCTTTCTCTTTCCTAATTTTTGTTTTTCGGAAAAAAAATTCTCTTCAGTTTGTAGCTTCTAATTGCTTGTTTGGTTGCTCAAAAAATAATGGCGACGAAAAGGAAATCAAATTTTATGGGGTTTGCAATTTAAACCTGTTTGAAATGCTCTTCTTCTCCTTCCTTTATTTGCCAGTCCTTTTACTCTTGCTGAAATTCAGGCAGGTAAACGAGTTAATGTTAAAGTTCAACAATAATTTTGTTTCTCTTTAGCTGCATTTTCCTTTAACGGGCTGCAATTGTGTTAGAGGACAAATGTGTTGGCTCTATATGCAAACTGCTTATCCTACGTCATCTGTTTCCTCTCTTTGTCCTTTTCTTCTGTTATTTTGGAAGTTAAAACGACCGAAAACAACTAACGGAAGAGGAACTGTCAATGTTTTAGAAGTAAGGGGACTTAACTCGTTCAGGACGATTTCAACCTTTCGAAAGGTTTCTTTCTTTTACTTGATATTGCTAATTAACCAAAGTTCACACCCTCCCCCACACTTTTCCCAAACCCCCACCCCTCTCTCTCTCCCCCTACCTATCTATTTATCTTACTTGGTATTGTCTTTGGAGATTGGTTGTTGCAGTTCAGATACGGTTCCTCGTGGTGAAGATTGTGGTAACACAATGATTGTAAAAGCATATCCACTGGGTATGGTTGTGATTGACAACAAGGTCATTGCCCAAGATGAACGGGACTCTAGATTTGAACCAAATATAGGACTAGAGTTTGATTCAGCTGATGATGCTCGCCAGTTCTATAGTATATATGCATCTCATATCGGATTCAGAATTAGGACTGGGCAGCTGTATAGGTCACGAACTGATGGCTCTGTTTCTTCGAGGAGATTTGTATGCTCAAAGGAGGGTTTTCAACTGAACTCAAGGACGGGTTGCCCTGCATTCATTAGGGTGCAAAGACGTGATTCTGGTAAATGGGTAATTGACCAAATCCATAAGGAACACAATCATGAACTTGGAGATGAAGGGGAGAGTCGTCCTCCTGTTTATCAACAGAGAATTCCGATTATGACAAAGCCAGTTGCTGGTTTGTCACAAAGGCCAAAAGTTAAATTGCCTGAAGGAGTAGATGATGGCCGCCCATGCCCATCTGGTGTTATTAATGTCAAACGCATCAAAACGGGAGCTGATGGAGGAAATCCAATAACTGAACCATATGCAGGTTTAGTATTCAATTCAGCTGATGAAGCATACCACTTTTACCAGGCATATGCAGGAAATGCTGGATTTAGAATTCGGATCGGACAGTTGTTTCGTGCAAAACAGGATGGTTCAATTACATCCAGGCGATTTGTTTGCTCGAAGGAAGGGTTTCAACACCCTTCAAGACTTGGCTGTGGGGCATTTATGAGAATTAAGAGACAGGAATCTGGAACTTGGATTGTTGACCGTCTTCAGAAAGATCATAATCATGATAACGGGCTTGAAACAAGAACTCAAGGGAAAAGTTCTGCAGCTTCAAAGAAATTCATAGATGAGGTAAATGGTGGTTTGAACTCTTTGGATCTAACTGACTGCAAAAATCACAGGTTTGTCAAGAAAGGCCAAGAAAATAATATAGAACATGATTGGTACTGTCTGCTTCTTGACTATTTTCGAACTAAGCAAGGAGATGATACAGGGTTCTTCTACTCGGTGGAAGTTGATTGTGGTAAATGTATGAGTATTTTCTGGGCAGACGGCAGGTCTAGATTTTCATGCAGTCAATTCGGTGATTCTATTGTTTTCGATACGTCATACAGGCAGAGTAATTATCTAGTCCCATTTGCAACATTTGTCGGAGTTAATCACCACAAACAACCGGTTCTTCTTGGGTGTGCATTAATTGCCAAAGAGACAAAGGGTTCCTTTACTTGGTTATTTCAGACTTGGTTACGAGCAATGTCTGGGCAGCATCCAAAATCCATTATAGCTGATCAAGATTTGGCCATTCAACAGGCAATTGCTCTAGTCTTTCCTGGGACTCATCATCGATTTTCAATGTGGCAGATTAGGACAAAAGAACATGAGAGTTTGAAGTCGATGCCCAGTGAGTTCAAATACGAGTACGACAAGTGCATTTATCAGAGTCAAACAACTATGGACTTTAATACTATGTGGAATGTGCTTATCAACAAATACGGGCTGAAGGATAATATTTGGTTTAGTGAAATGTATGAAAAGCGTGAAAACTGGGTTGCATTGTACTTGAGGGGAAAGTTTTTTGCTGGCATCCCTGTTGATGGAACTATGGAATCATTCTTTGGTACTTTTCTGAATGGTCAAACGCCAATTGGGGAGTTTATTTCAAGATATGAGCAAGGCCTTGAGCGACGACGTGAGGAGGAAAGAAAGGAGGACTTCAACTCTTGTAATTTGCAGGCATTTTTGCAAACAAAAGAACCAGTTGAAGAACAATGTAGAAGGGTTTATACGCTTACTATGTTTAAAGTATTTCAAAATGAGCTTTTACAGTCTTACAATTATCTAGGGATCAAGACCTATGAAGAAGGAACTATCATCAGATATTCAGTTCGGAGGTGTGGAAATGAAATTGAAAGGCATGCTGTTACCTTTTGTGCATCCAATCTCGATGCCAGTTGCAGCTGTCGGATGTTTGAATTTGAAGGTATACTTTGTAGACATGTTTTAAGAATCTTCAACCTGTTGGATGTGCAGGAAATTCCATCTCGTTACCTGTTACACAGGTGGACAAGAAATGCTGAGTCGGGTATTGTTCTTGATGCTGAATCTGTTTTTAGGCCTCAAGAATTCAACGCCTTGGTTGTGTGGAGTTTGCGGGAAGCAGCCTGTAAATACATAGAGTCGGGTACAGCATCACTTGAAAAGTATAAACTTGCCTATGAGATCCTCCGGGAGGGTGGGAGAAAACTTTGCTGGCAAAAGTAAAGCACTGGGGGACTAATGAGGTGTGCTGGTGGATGGCTAAAGTTTGTAGTTACAACCTATTTATTAGCTAGTTCTTGTGTTTATTTTCCCAGTCTTAACCAAGATAGAAGCTTGAAAAGGGAAGGAGAATTTCATGTATATTGAAGTTATCCCAGTCACTACAATGGTGCCATCTGGTTTAATTCTTAGATTATGGTGCTGGCTGAGGTTTTGATACATTTACCGGCCAAGTTTTTTGGATCAATGTGAATGTTCTTAATATATAGTTTTAACCTGCCAACAGCTGGCATTCGGCAACTGGCTAATAAAGTAATCGAACGTTGAAAGTAATAATTCAATGGAAAAAGCATAATTGACATTCCTGTGGTCTTTCGTGAAGTAGACTCTGTTGGCCGTTCCTTTAAGTAAAAAGCCGAAAAGATTAATCATAAAAGTTGTGTTAGAGGACTTTTTATTGCCATGCAAGTGCATTTCAGGCCCTTGCCAGACCTTTATCACCTTTGGAAACTCAAAATTAATTGCATGTAATATAAACCTAACAAGCTTAAGCAGATTATGTCTTCAAAGTGCAACTCAAAATGAGCACGATGGTATTAGGATAGATTGGGACTTGGTATAAGTAACAGATTATCATCTTTGAAATACAGAGAATAGGAGAACAAGTTAATGGATGGGTTGAAACAACATAATTAAGCTTCCACCTTTTGCATGCAGTTACAATAACCTATTGTAACTCTAGTCTTATTTTATGGATGTTTATTTGTTTAATGCAACTAAATCTAGACTCGGGGAGTCTTAATTGTTTTCACGAATCAAAAGGAATAAAGTTCGAGTAGATTTAAGGCAGAAATGATGATTAAAAGTTATTTTAAGAGGACATGCTTGTGTTTGAGAGGCACACATTCATGTCAGTGATAGACACGACAGTGTGCAAGATCATGTACACTTCTATAACCATATGCAAGTCGAAAGGTGATGCTTCGGAATTAGACATGCTTGTGCGAAGTCAGGCGACCATGTAAGTGCAGGATACAACCGTATGCGCTAACCATATAACTCACTATAATTGTGTAACGCACTGTAATCGTGTATCTCAGCGACGTTAGGTTCTAATGCTTAAAGGTTGGACAAGATTACCATATATGGTTGTGCGGGTGACGGTATACAAAACCTTGTCTTTAGAGTTTAAAGATAAGTTTTAAGGGACATAAGTTGCATGAGACAAAACATTCAACAAAAGAAGAGTTTAGAGTCCAAATAGCATTTATTAATAACAATTTTATTGAGTGGCAATAGCTATGACAAAGTTGACATTGACCAACTATTCGATATAGAGACTTATGATAGAAGATCTCATGTATTACAAGGATCTTCATGATCCAATCGATGTGGATAGAAGTATAAAATGCAATGTCCTATCTAAGCAGGAAAAGATGATAGATAAAAGGTGGGAGAAGATAAAGCAGAAGACTTTGGGAACTATTAGACAGTAGATTGATATCAATATACTCAATCACTTACCCCAATAGATGGATTCTCATGAGATATAGAAGAAATTAGAGGCTCTTTATAAGAGGAAGATCACTCACAATAAGACCTTCTTGATCAAAAGGTTTGTAAACCTTAAGTTAAAGGCTAGAAAATTGGTGTTGGAGTATCTTAGCGATTTTCAAGACATCATCAATAAGTTGACTATAATGACGATCGTCCTCGATGATGAATTACAAGCTTTGTTCTTGCTGATTTCTTTAGTGAATAGTTGGAAAATTTTAGTTGTGATTATCAACAACTTTGCTTCGAATGATATGCTTTCTTTGGATATGATCAAAGATAGAATGTTCAATAAAGAGATTAAGGGGAGATTGATGTCGACAACGTATAGGCTTTTATGATATAAAACAGAGGAAAAATCAAGATTAAAGGTCCCAAGGGGCAAGGCAAGTCAAAGAACAGGTCCAAGTCAAAAGCTGGCAAGGAAACTAGAATATGTCACCATTGCTCCAAACCTGGTCACATAAAGAAATTCTGATACAAGTGAAAAAGAGGCCATAAGAAGCAAGACAATTAGAAGAATGGAGACAACAAAAACATCATAACAACGACATCAAGCACAAATGATGAAGTATTGTTGATTTGTTGGACTAGTGAGTGACTTGTCAATACAGGGGTATCCTACCATTATGATTCAAAAAGTGAGTACCTAGGAGTGTTGAATTTGGAAGTGTGAAGATGTGCAATTAAAGCTGTGCTGACATTGTCAATATGGGTAACATTCGAGTTTAAATTGATATTAGGTGCATATTTTCCTTGAGGGGAATATGACACATTTAAGACTTAATCCCTAGTTTGTTGTCTGCAAATGTGCTTAAATAAGAATGATACCGACACACTTTTGGAGATAGCAAATGGAAGTTTTCTAAAGGAGCATTATTGTGCTCGTGGTGGATTATGTTGCAACCTATGTAAAACACACATTGAGGTGTGTGTTGGAGAACTACATGCTATTGAAAGGAACAATTCTACATATTTGTGGCATTGGAGATTAGGACATGTTAGTGAAAAGGGGATTAGATTTCTAAATGACAAATCATTTATCCTTATTAAAAACAATGTTTTCCTTAACCCCTATGATCATTATGTGGCTAGAAAGCAGCATCAAATTTCTTTCTCGTAAAAACTAAGTTGGAGCTGGGACATTTTAACATATATGGTCTATTTGAGTTGGAGTCACTTAGTGGTAACAAGTATTTTGTTACTTTTATGGGTAATGCTACAAGCAAGACTTGGGTCCTTATACTGAAAACAAAGTGTTAGGTGTGTGAGACCTTTCAAAATTTTCATGTCATGGTGGAAGACGAAAAGAAAGTTGAAGTTTCTTTGAACCAACAATAGAGGAGAGTATATCTCCATTGAATTTGAAGATTATTGTGCAAGATATAACATAATACGTGAGAAGATGGAACTTAATAACCTACAATATAATGATGTCGTTAAGAGAATAAATAAAACCATTATAGAGAAGGTTCAATGTATGTTTTGAATGGCCAATCTACCGAAGTCTTTGTAGGGTGAGACAATCCAAACTGTTGTATATTTGATCAATAGAGCTCCTTCAGTTCCTTTGGACCTTGATATTCCAAAGAGACTGTGAAAAAAGAAGGATCCAACTTATACCTATCTAAAGGTGTATGGATGCAAGTCTTTTAAGCACATATTAAAGGAACAGAGGTTGAAATTGGATCCAAAGACTACTCCTTGTGTGTTTGTTGGATATGACGACGAAGAGTTTGGCTATAAGTTCTACAACCCAAAAAAATGGAAGGTTGTTAGAAGCAGGGACATGGTCTTCTATGAGCATGAAATGGATACAGATCTCATAAAGAGGACAAGATTACTACCAGTAGGTTATCTTCTGGAAATGAAGATACTATCAATGTTACAACTTCCATTGATTAGCCTATTAAATAAGAAGGAGAATATGAACTAACATAGGATGATAATGATCAAAGGCAATATGATGGTGATGAGTCATATGATACATATCTTGTAGATGGTGTAAAAAAAGGTCCATGAGAATTATGAGTAGGGGGAGTAACTTGCTTAATTGTTGAAGATATCCAACTTCTAATATAAACTAGAGTGAAAATTCCTTCTACAAGAGACCTAATGTCAGAATATCTCCAAATCACTATTAAAGGGGAGCCAGAGAATTTTCAAAGGTGTAGTCACTTAAATACAAAGACCCTTAGCTCAAAGCAATGCAAGAGGAGATGAACTTATTGAAAAAGAATGACACTTATAAGTTAATTAAGCTTCTTAAAAGTAAGAAGGATTTAAAGAATAAATGGGTGTTCAAGATCAAGAAAGAAGGTGACAAGCTAGTGAAACATAAGGCAAGACTAGTGGTAAAGGGATACAATCAAAATAAGGGTATCGATTTCAACAAAATATTATCACCAGTAATCAAGATGATGTCGATATGCACAGTATTAAGACTAGTTGCTGGTTTAAATCTTAAACTCGAGTATTTTGATGTGAAATTACTTTCTTACATGGTGATTTGAGAGAGGAGATTTACATGGAGTAGGCGGAAGAGTTCAAAGTCAAAGGGAAAGAGGACTTTGTATTCCAATTAAAGAAGAGTCATCTGGGTTCAAACAAGCAGCAAGGCAGTGGTACAAGAAGTTTGATTCGTTTATG
>JAOSBM010000205.1:18785208-18797753 GCA_027568955.1 Erythroxylum tenue
CCAGCTGTTTGTTCCTGTAATTCTTTTGAATTGAACCATCTATGTCTTTTAGCTTATTCTGTCTCAAACTCTTTAATTTGCATTGCCAACAAATCTTTCTCTCTTTGTTGTCATAGTCTGAAATTTCAAGTTCTATTAAAGACAATGTTATTTCAACGATGCTCTAACACCTATTATTGAGAAAATAGATAGCAAGAATAAAGAATAATGGAAAAAAGGAAACAAGATCATTAAAAAGTTGTTAACAAGAATTGACCAATTGGGTGTGCGCATGTCATCAGAATCTAACAATTGTTTCACTAGAACATGCATTTATACACGAAAAATCCTAACTTGTACAATTTTATTGAAATAGTCCCTTTACTAAACCTAAGCTATTTTAGCCATTACTATAGTAGGTTCTAAGATATTTTTAGAGTGTAGATAAGATAAGGCTACTCTGTTAATACGACCTAGAATATGTTTGTGCCTTCACCTCTAATTTCTAGAAAGGATGCGCTCTAGAAACAAAATCTTTTGTCCAGTTTTATGGTGTCTTATTGTGTCCGGTGAATCTTAGTCATTAATTTATGCGGGTCCCGCGTAGGCTCCACATAAATTAACGTGAGGTTCGCATAAATAAATGGCTGAAATTCACTAGACACAATAAAATACTATAAAACTGGACAAAAGATCTGAACTCTACGCTCCAGGCCATCCTCATGTCCAAAGTTGTATCCTCAAAATGCTTCTAAGAAAACGATCATTTCATTCCCGAAACTCTAAGAGTGCATGCTCGTGTATACGAGTCATCCACAATATATTCATTTAATATTAAAATAATTCAATAAGCTGAACAATTACACACAACATATTCTCAGGTTAAGAAAGAATCTCCTACAAGTATATGTACAGTACTTTTTTTTTGGTGAGTTTCTGATGAGATATGATTTTACTCCACTGCCAGCAGCTCTAATGCAGTTTCAACCAGAGAATGTATAGTTGTACTGTGGCGACTGAGACCAACCGTGCCAGAGAAAATGTTGAAGCTTTCAATTTGTGCAGTAGTTTCTAAAACAGCTTCCAACTCCTTCTCCAGCCCCAGATCCCTGAAAACGCGTACATTTGATGCGTTTTCTCGCATCATCCAAATAGCCAACTCTATCGCAAATCGTCGTATTCTAGGGACCTTAATTCGCGGATGTTCGTATGTCTTGAGAATTTGGACCATTTTGTTAGCTAAATCAGCCTCTAGGATTCCAGCTCTTTCAAACATGATCCTAGATTCTTCACCAGTCATGTATTTGAAAACTTCTGCAGCTAGTCCAACCATTACTTCCTGAAGCTTACCCTGACCAGTCATAATTGCTTCAAGCACCTGTCACAAGACATAAGATAAGCAATGAGGCCACCTAAGTTTTTGATTGTTTAAAGGTATGCAAGTAGTTTGACTAAATGATTAGGTATGCAATTGGTGACAATTCTGGGAATAGAAGCCAACAACAAGCTAAAAGAAATTGAAGTCAGGCCAATTAAGCCAAGAACATGGTATTTAGACCAATTCGTAGTCATCTATTTATTTCTCAGAAAAGTGCTTACTGTAGGCGCTGAAGTTGTGATTCCGTGTAACTGCTTGAAGCAGTCTCCTCCAGCATAGGCACACAAGTTTCGTACAATTCTAGCTGCATTAACGCGAAGCGATGGAACTTCAAGGGCTTGGACAAGCCTTTCTATGACCTTTAGTTTCAAAATTCGATGACAGTTACTTTTGCTTTCTAAAGCCAGCATCGCCAAAGCTTCTCCTGCAGCAGTTCTCACAGGATTCAGAGTCTCCTGGTTGAAGAAAATGTTTAATAGCTCTTTGAGAACTCCACCTGTGCCTCCAATTCTCTCTGTTGCTTCCTCTTCTAGAGCTAGACCGGTTAATATTTCTATGCCTAATTTTTGCAGCTTTGGATGTTTTTCACCATGTCGTAAAATATCTCTTATGTTGCTAATGGTGAAAACTATCTCCGAGATCTCCTTGCGGAGTTGTCTGCCTGTGGCGCCTGTCGTGCTTGTCAGCATCATCACCAATTGCAGAGACCTTTTAACTGTCAGAATCTGAGAAGCTGCGGCATTTTCATCCTTCAACAGCCTCTCTTCTGCATGTGTAAAATCAATGATCTTTGGCAGAAGGCCCCTTGTGTTCCCAATCTTTCCACAATTGTCATGGTCACGAGCAAGCTTCTTAAGGATAAGAAGTCCTAAATGATTAAATTGCCAGAACGCATAATTTGCGTGATCAGATACTATTTGTTTTTCACCGATTTCATCAGCTGCAATGCTGTAGGTTCTGTTGGTTTGGAGCAGAGATGATATTGATTCCATTGCGCCTGGAATTCCAGCAACTCTCAGGGAGTTCTGCTTCTTGCCGGCTAGTTTTGATAGTATTTCTGCGGCTGATCGCCTGATCTCTTCCTCTTGTGGATCTTTCCAGTTCAAAATCTCAATTAATCTATCCATCACCTCTATGTTAGTGCCAATCTTTTGAAGGGTATCATCAGAAAATCGGTCATTAGTAGCAAATTGGTGCAGTATCCTAGCACCAATAAGTTGCTCATCAGGGGAATTCGAAGCCAAGAGATCCATACCAAAAGTGACCATATCCATTTTCAGTCCATCAAAAATGCTTCCATAAACACACTTGGAGTAAGCATCATAGAAAAACCTTCTAATTGAAATCATACCTGAAGGCCCTAACTCACACTCATTGTTAACCTCGTCCAACAGTTTACGGTATATTACCTTCCACTCCCAATAAGCTTTCTCCATAAGAAACAAGCTAGCTTCTGCCAAAGCCAAGGAATAGAAAATAAAAAGGGCAGCTTTTCTATTCCTCTTGTCCGTATCCCCTTTTTCTACCTCTCCAAAGTCATGCCTGATAAGCTTCATTAAGGACAAAATTACGCAGGTTGTTGCAGATGCAATTTGAAGCCAATAGAGAAGTTTGCTAATATTTCTTGATAGAAAAAACCATTGTCCATAGGGTAATATGGGAACCTCTGAGCTTCTCCAAGTCCTATTTTGCTTCCTTTGGACATCACAATTCCCAGTGTTTGCCCCATCAGAACTTCCCCTTACTTCTCTGGAAATGGAAGGTTGACTCTGCTTTCGAGCAGCGATGATTGAACTAAAAATTGCCTTAGCAGTTTCAACAATGAGGTGCGAGCTCGATCTCAATGCCCTGAAGCTGTTGATCCCCCCAATAGACCAAGTAGCCTGATGTTGCCATTCAAGCTCATGACTTCTGCTAAATATCCTAGTCCCTTCAATCAACAAGATAACAGTAATGAACCAGAAGTCAGTTTTGTCCAATACTATTGCAAAACCTCCGAGCAGAACAACCGTTGCCCAGATGAAACCGAGTGTTCCAAGGCTAGTCGCTGCCTTCTCAAGAACTGCGAGGCGTAGAGCAAAGAGTGTCAGCTTCTTCTCCGGCGCACGTACTGCAGGTACGGGAGAATTAACTGATTTCACAAAACTACTGTCTCTTTTCTCTATACCGCTCTGAGGTTCAAAAATGGTAGTACTTGAACCATATGCTTCACTGAGCCTTTGAAGCTCAACGATCTGCAAATGAACACTACTATCATCTTCTGAGGATTTGCCGCGATCCATTAAGCTGGCTTAGATCAACCTGTAAATGAGCTTTGGAATTTTGGAATAGTTGACTACGGTGGTGGTCAAGTTCTTGATTTGTTTGAGTTGTGGAAGAGAATAACGAGGAATGGTGATTATAAGTAGGCAGGAAAAGGAGCTTGGAGAGCACGTTTATTATGCACAAATATGGAGGAAAAACAAAAGTTCTTTCGATAATACATTTGTTGTTAACTTAAGCGGCACGGATTGCCTCCTCTTTCCCTGTTTTTGCGTGTCCAATTTCTGGGTAAAACTTCAGTTGCTTACATGACTCCTCCTAACTTCTCAAAAGTTTCTTCTTTTTGGTAACGGAAAAAGTAGAATGATTTTTGCCTTTTCTTAACTCGATTCTTGAGTTAAGCTTGAGAAGAGGAAATTTAAAACTGCAATTAAACAGATGTGGTAGGTATAGTTTAATCCTGCAAATAAGGTAACAACTGCATCTTTTTAACTATACAGTAGAAGAATTATTACATGAGCCTGTCTTTTCTCCAGTGAATTAAACTGATGAAGCCATCACTTACCAATTTAGTAAGCTGTATGCTAAATCCTGACCATGTTAATGTTAGTTACGTTCGACATTTTGTAATTTTCCATAAAGTTGAGCAATATTTAATTATATTTTTCGGTTTTTAAATAACTTATCAGTTAAGTTATGTAATTTAATTTGGATAAAGATAATAAAATGATGCAATAAATAATCTAAATTAATGGGTCAAATTATAAGTGAAAAACGGATCTCAATCATTATGAATTGGACCCATATCGGATCTATGATGAGGAAGCCTGATATAGAAGCTATATATATAAAAATTAAGGTCTCCTACAGTTGTTCATATCAATCGTAAGCATAAGGATTCTTTGACCCGTTAAGAGAGCTTACGTTTTGAAAACACTGTAGAAATATCTTATCCATGTCTCGGAGAGCAGTTCTTGTGAAGACGGCGGTGGATTCATGTCATGCTCATTTTGGCTTTGAAAAGTACGTTTAATGTTATGGAGACTGGAATCAAGTATTTTTCGCATTTCTTTGTTTCTTACTCTTTCACGTTTGATCCGAAATACATAACTAAAGCACCGTAATGAAAAACATTACATTTGGACTTGGAGTCGGCCACAAACCTTCAGGGTTGCTAACTTTTTGGAAGAGAAGGACCATTATGTCTGGTAATTTATCCTTTATTTTCCGATGCTGCATGTGAGAAACATTGGACTTTTTATTTTTTATTTTGGTTATATTAGTTTATTTGTGCTATGCCTATTAGATCATTATATTAACGACTAATGGTGCATGGAACCAAGTTGGAATTACCGACAACTAACATCTCAATATAAAAAGTGGCAAAATGTTCATGTCTCGAACATTAGGAGGCGTGTAGGTCAACAAACCGCGTAGATAAGTATTTTCTTCTAGTTAATATGATTCCGGATATTATGAAAAAGAATAAAAGAAAAGATAGTTGAAGTGACATTACGATTTATGAAAAAGGATGAGGATTTGTAGGATCCAACTGGTGGAAACTTAGTAATTGTCCTGTCATGGAATTGGCCATGTAGCTTGATGAAATGGGTTTACAGAGGAGAGTCTCGTTGTGTTAAGTTAAAGGCTCCACTCAGCACCAGAAGACCTTATCTGAAATGCAAGCTTACCGTCATTTTCCATTATTGGCTTTAACCTCAAACAGGCTTGGCTTGCACTTGATGAAGCTTAACTAATATCTAACGTTGCTGTTGCGTGTAGTCTTTGTCATTAGTTTCTTCTACTCCTTTCCTTCACCGGACATTTGATTACAATTTCACGACTTTAGCTTGGACATTCAGGCCTCAAAACTTCCATCTTCATCCAGTTAATTTTTGGTTTGATTTAACATGATAATTTTTGTTGTAAGAAATTATTAATTAATTGAGTAATTTTTTTAATCCAATCAGTTTTTATAAATTAAAATAAACTAATTTATTTTTATTTAATAACCTCTTTTTTAATTAAACTATAAATATTTTATAAATAAAGATAATTTTTTAATCGATTAAACTTTTTAAATTTTAAATTTTTATCTTATCAATTGAACTTTCAATTCAATTTTTAAAACATGATTTATTAATCTAATAAAAAAACATTATTTGTAAAATATTAACTCCTTACAAGCTCATATCCCAATCTTTTATTTGACAAGAATAGGTTGACTTCAAGGCAGAATAAGAAATGAAAGAAACTTCTTTGAAAAGTACCCCTTTAATCAATAAAATTCACTTGATTCTCGGGTTGTCTAATGTTTATACTAGAAATCAGTATTTTGCCTTTCGTACCATACTGTACCAGCTGGTACGGTAAACTGTTTATGTACTTCCCTGTACCAACCTGTTTTAGTTGGTACCGGTCAGTATTCAAAATACCTGCTAAATACTAGCTAATATTAGGATTTTTAAAAATTGATGGTATTTTTGCAAAAAAAAAAAAGATTTATTAAACCCTCTTCTTTGCCCGCCTCCCACCTAACGTTTACCGGTACTAAAAATTTTAAAAATTGAGGGGTATTTTTGTAAAAGAAAAATTATTAAACCCTCTTCTTCCCTACCTCCCCCACCCGATGTTTACCTACACCTTCTTTTTTTTTCCTCTTTCATTTTCTCTCTCACAAACTCACACTCTCACTCTCTCTTTCATTCAAAAAATCACACTCTCTCACTCACCCCCTCTCTCCCATACCACACCCGACGTTCTCCTTCTTCTTCCTCTCATTAGTTTCTCTCTCACACTCTCACTCTCTCTCTTCTTCACTATCGCCGCTAGTCACTCTCCGGCCGTCCGACGGCCACCACTGCACCCTCAACAACCGCTTGACGCATCCCACCAGCCCACCACCTCCCTCCCGACACTAGATCTGAAAATTGAAATAGATTTTTGATTTTTTGCTCTTAAATTTGAAACAAATTCATTGTATTTGGTTATTTGTGTATGTTTTGTGATGGAAACTGTTGGAAATTTTTGATATGTTTTGTGATAAAAATTAATGGAAATTATTGGAATAAAATTTGTTGGAAATTATTGAAAATGAAAATTGTTTATATATGTTGAAAAATAAATTCATTGTATTTGGTTATTTGTGTATGTTGTGCGATGAAAATTGTTGGAAATTATTGGTATGTTTTGCGATAAAAATTGTTGAAAATTATTGGAAATGAAAATTTTTTACGTATGTTTTTGTAATTGTTGAATTGAAATTGTTGGAAATGAATTTGTGATGGTTGAAATTGTTAGTTGTTGGAAATGGAATTGTTAGTTGTTGGAAAGAAAATTGTTAGAAATGAATTTGTGATGGTTAAAATTGTAGGTTGCTAGAAATGGAATTGTTAGTTGTTGGAAAGAAAATTGTTAGAAATGAATTTGTGATGGTTGAAATTGTAGGTTGTTGGAAATGGAATGGAAATTTGGAAATAGAAATTATTTATATATGTTTTGTAACGTTTGAAATTTTGAATTGAAACTGTTACAAATTGTTGGAAATGGAATTGTTGAAAATTATTAGGGATAGAAAATCTTGGAAATGGGAATTGTTTATGTATATTTTGTAATGGTTGAATTGAAATTGTTGAAAATTGAAATTATTTATATTTCATTATTTTGTGAATTGTGAATTTGTGATGATTGAAATTGTTAGTTGTTGGAAATTAAATTGTTCATTGTTAGAAATTTTGCATTGAAATTGTTCAAATTTGTTGAAAATTGTTGAAAATTATTGGGAATGAAAAATGTTGGAAATGGAAATTGTTTATGTATATTTTGTAATGGTTGAATTGAAATTGTTGGAAATTGTTGAAATAAAGAAATGAAAATTGTTAGAAATTGTTGAAAATTGAAATTGTATATGTATATTTCATTATTTTGTGATTTGTGATTTGTGAATTTGTGATGGTTGAAATTGTTGGTTGTTGGAAATGAAATTGTTGGATGTTAGAAATGAAATTGTTAGAAATTTGGGAATGGAAATTATTTATGTATGTTTTGTGATGTTTGAAACTTTGAATTGTAATTGTTCAAAATTGTTGGAAAAGGAATTATTGAAAATTATTGGGAATGTAAAATGTTGGAAATGGAAATTATTTATGTATGTTTTGTAATTGTTGAATTGAAATTGTTGGAAAATGTTAGAAATTGTTTATGTATGTTTTGTGATTGTTGGAAATAGAAATTGTTTATGTATGTTTTATGTAATTATGTTTGTTGAATAATTGAATTGTTAGTTTTTGACTTATGGTTAATTGTATTCGATGAAATTGAATTGTGTATGATGTATGAGTTATATTATATAAGATGAGCATGCATATTTGTGTAATGAAATTACATGTTCTTTATTTTGATATATGCATTCATTTATTTTTACAGATAAATGGAAGGAAGTTCAAGTACTCCTGATCAAACCACTTCAAGAAAATACAATGATCCAGCTTAGACTCATGCTGCATTGGTTCCCGGTATGAAGAACCATAATATTTGCTTGTTTTATAACAAGCATTTGAAAAGTGGAGGAATAACCCAATTAAAGAAGCATTTAGCTGGGGTTAAAGGAGAAGTAAAAACATGTAAAAAAGTAAGTCATGATGTGAAGTGACAGATGAAAACTTTGCTTGAAGAATATCAGCATGATAAAGATCAAAGGGAAAGATTGACTTTTGAAATTTGTAGTGGAATTTCATTTGCTGGTTTTTGTGATGATTATAATGTTGAAGGTGGTAGTGATAGTGGTAGTGGTAGTAGTAGTATTCCATCCCAGGCCCAATAAGAAGATAATGTTACACCTGCACCTGATGTTAGGAAAAAAGAAGAAGGCAGGTGACTAGTTTTTTTTGCACCACGAACAACTCTTAGAGCCCAACCTTCAATTCGTAGTGCAATGCAATCAAAAGAAGCATCTCATAATGTTGATATGGTAGTAGCTAGATTGTCGTATGATACAGGTTCATCATTCAATACTTTACAGTCTTACGATTATCAACCTATGGTGCATGCAATGAGCTTTTACAGTCCGAGATATAAAGCTCATTCGATTGATGACTTAAGAGGTAAACTTTTGAGTTGTTTTGTTCTTAAAATTAGAAGTTATTTGGCAGAAAGAATAGTGAATTGGGCTACTTATGAATGTTCAATTATGTGTGATGGTTGGACAAATAGGAGACAAGAGCCTATTATTAATTTTTTTGGTTTATTCTACAAATGACTCTATATTTTTGAAATCTATTGATGCATCTGGCCTTATTAGGAATACTGAGAATTTGTTTGCAATATTTGATGAAGTTGTCAATGAAATAGGGCCAAAAAAGATTGTTCAGTTTATTACTGACAATGATTCTGCTTATAAAGCGGCAGGAAAGAGGTTACAGAATATGTATAATTCTTTTTTTGGACTCCTTATGCTGTACATTGCATTGACCTAATGCTGAAGAATATAACTAATCCTACATATTTTCCTGTTATTGATGAGACTATGTAGAAAGCAAAAATGGTGACCAAGTTTATCTATAATTGTGCAAGGGTTTTTAATTTTATGAGAAAGGAATTTACCAATGGTAAGAATTTGTGTCATCCTGGTGTGATAAGATTTGCAACAAATTTCTTATCACTTTAGTTTTTTGTTTCGATGAAGAAAGAGTTAAGACAAATGTTTACAAGTGATAGGTGGGTTGCATCTCGACATGCTAGGTCTAATGCTGAATTGGAGGTTTCCAGCATTATACTGGAAGACAGAGAATTTTGATCTCAATATCAATTTGTTATCCGAGTTTGTAAGCCTTTGGTGAGAATACTTCGATTGGCTGATAGTGAAGAAAATCCGACAATGGGTTATTTTTTGGATGCCATGAAAAGAGCAATGGAAGTAATCAAGCTCAGTCTGAAACATAAGCTTTCTTTGTATACACCGTATCTTTCAATCGTCAATGAGAGATAAGAAAGACAACTTTCTTCTCCTTTATTTACGGTTAGGGCATTTTTTAATCCTAGTGTATATTTCAAATCGGATTTTACAAAGAAAGCTAAAGTCAATAGAGGAATATTATTCTCTATTACAACAATTGTTGAGCATGAAATGATGCAAGATCTTTTAAGCTCACAAATAGAGCTTTATAAGTTGTTTTTTTAGAGATTTTGGATTGCCGATTGCTATTTGACAAAGAACAAAACTTTCTCCAGGTATTAGTTGTTTCTCTTTTCTTATTTGTTGGAAATTAATTATCACTTTATTTTGTTTGTAACATTGCTTTTGTTATCTTACGATTTACAATATCTTGGTGGGATCAATTAGGAAGTGATGTTCCAGAATTGTAAAGGTTTGCAATTCAAATTTTAAATCAATGTGTGAGTGCAACGGGCTGTGAACGAAACTGGAGCACATTTGAATTCATCAATTCCAAGAAAATGAATAGATTGGAGCACAAGAGATTGAATGACTTGGTATTTGTTCGTTACAATTTAAAACTTCGGGAAAGGTATGTTATTATCATTATTAATTTCGATATAATTTTTTTATAATTTTATAATAATTAAATTTTATTATTTACTAGGAGTCTTAATAGCACAAGTAGTTCAACAGATCTAATATCTATTGATAATATTGATCTTCTTGCTGACTGGGTTTTCGAGGAACTAGATTTGATAGATGTGAATGACTTGAAAAATGATCTTGATTGGAAAAATATTGACATGTCATTTAGTGCAATAAATTTGAATGATAATGATAAAAATTGTGTACCAAATGATAATTGAGGTCAGTATAGTTATAGCGGATATCCTCCCGTAGATGATTGAATGAAGTTCCAAGTTTTTGTTTTTCCTCTTCTTTTAATTTTACTTATATTTGATGTATATGTTAAATTCTATACATATAATGTAATTGTAAATGCTTTGTTACAGGTTGCACTTTTATTTGGTCTCTTGTGGTAAATTATAATAGTTTGAAAGTTAAGAATATTTATTATTATTTTTATTGGATGTTTTGAAATATTTATTATTTTTATTGGATGTTTTGAACTTTTAATGTAATTATTATTTATTATATGATGAAATTGTAATATTTTAAATACTTTGTATTATTCTTAATTTTATATTTGTACGATGATAATTGTCTTTTTTCACATTAATTTTGGTTTTTATTTATATGTGAAATATTTAAAAATTATTGTTATTTCATATTAATTAGGGTTATTATTTATTATTATAATTTTTGGAAATAAGATTGATACAAACTTATAAAGTATACAGTATAACTGTATAATATGATAATGGACTATTTCACAATTTCTAAAAAAATTCAGGCACTATTTAATAAATTTAAAAAATTACCCGAAATGATATACGGTATTGACTAATACTGGTACAGTACCGTACCAGAATGCATTTTAATACCAAGTTCGGTATGATATTCGCAACATTGCTAGAAATTTATCCAACTCCAGCTCAAGTAAAGACGAGGATCGACACATCATGTCTCGTGCCAATCCATAATAAATGTCACCAACAGCAATGCTAGACTTAGATAGCAGTTGTTGTAGTATTGCTAGATTATTTCCATCAAAATAATCTTTTATTGACTTTTGGCATGATACCTAAAACAAAGGATTGATTAATGAACTGTCTAGGAGGTTCCTAAAACAGTATATATATTAGGGTTAATTAAAAATATTCAAATTTTACTCAATTTTATAATTATAGCTCGAACTTTAAAAAGTGGTAATAAAATACTCAAATTTTTAATTTTTTCAATTCTAGCTGAACTTCAAAAAGTAACAATAAAATACTCAAACATTCAATTTTTTTAATTCTAACCCAACGTTAGTGTCTACGTTAAGTTCATTGACATAGTTTGTTGCTTGTTCCAAGAATCCTAATTAATAATACGTGTCAGGCAAAATTAACAAAACAAATGAAGATTAATAAAACGACATCATTTTTAAAAATGAAATCCCTAAATCAATTTACGCAACCTCATCTCTTCATTATTTGTTTGTTATCTCGATGTCCTCAATTCTTTATTTTCTGTTTAGTCTTCTGACGCTTCAAATTACTCTCGCATCCCAATGTACTGCACCAGCAAGCTCTTCGTTTTCAGCTCGTTTTTCCAATGCTCCCAACGTAAGGACGTTCGAGCTGTGTAATCTGAAAATCGAAGGATGTAAGCATAAAGAGAGCAAACTGAAAAAAGGGGAAAAAAAACTAAAAGCAAAACGTGAGATTGTTAGGACTGTATAATTTGATTTAAGTTATTTTAAACAATGAGGTCGTTTTTAATTATGTAATTAAACAACGTTGTTTTATTAATCTTTATTTATTGTATTAATTTTGATTGATGTGCATTAATAAATAGATATTCTAAAACACGCAACAAGAACGTCAACAAACTTAACGGAGACACTAATGTCAGGCTATAATTGAAAAAAATTAAAAACTTGAACATTTTATTGCCACTTTTTAAGCCCTCAATCTCCTCTTCTCAAGCCATAAATGCCTTGTGCTATATGAAAGAAGACAAAAGGGACATAGATAAGTACATTTAGGGGGTGCTTGGTTGATGAATTTGGAAAGGGTTAATGAGTAAGGAATGAAAAGTAAGTGGTTGGTTGTTGATTATGATTATCGAGATAATGGTTTGATATCCCACTTTGGGGGAAACCTCCATACCCCCCATTTAGTAGAGGAATGAAACTCATTCCTTAGTAAAGACTAATTTTTTAAAAATATTTTTAATACTAATTAATTAAAATAATAATATTAATTAATTAAGTACCTTATAATTAATTACAATAGAATTAATTAAAATATAATTGATTAATTAATTAAAATATAGTAATTAATTAATTACAATAGAATTAATTAAAATATAATTCATTAATTA
>JAOSBM010000205.1:18847428-18860979 GCA_027568955.1 Erythroxylum tenue
GCCAGACATGTGTTATGGAGCAGAGTGTTGGTCTATAAAATAGGTGCATAGTCATAAGCTAATAATGGCGGAGATGAGGATTCTTCGTTAATTGTGCAACCTTACTAAAAGAGATAAGGTCAAGAATGTATTGATAAGAGACAAATTAAAGTTGCTTAATATTAATGGAAAATTAAGAGAGACAAGACTTAGGTGCTTCGACTATATTAAGACAAGACACTCAAATGCTCCAGTGAGAAGATGTGAAAAGATTATACTTAAAGAATGTAAGAGGGAAAAAAAATAAGGCCTAAGAATTATGGGGTGTTTCGTTGAGAGGAATGGTTATTTTATTCCTCATCTATTCCTGGTAATAAGTTGTTACTTTGTTTGGTTGAAAAAATTATACTGAATAAATAATCCTTAGGTTTAGTTATTCTTGAATTTGCAGAATATTTAAAGGCATCACTCTCCTATATCTTTAGCTATTCTTCGAATGGTAATGACAAATAATAATAATAATAATAATAATAATAATAAGACAAAGACAAAGAAAAAGAAGAAGAATGTAGTTAGGAACTACAATAGATATTTTGCTCTTTTTGTTAGTGGTTATTTTGTCATTCTAAATTTATGTTTTCAAACCAAACATTAGCATACATCATCATTTGAAATTCTTAGGAATAAACCAAACTTAGTACTCATTCCACTCCATTCATCATATATTTTATTCCTACGAGTAACTATTTTATTCCTTATCTATTTCAGCAAATGAGTCAAACACCCTATTAAGGGAGGTGGTAAAAATAATATGATATTGTTGGAACTTACCAAGTACATGATCCTTAGCATAAGACTTTGGTATATTAAAATACGGATAAAATATCTAATCCTTGTTATTCTCATAGTTTTTATAAACATTTTTCTCTTATATTTAGCCAAAAAAATTTAATATGAAATACTTTTCTCTTAGTTATTTAGCCTAAATATTTTCCTTACTTTACTTAAATATTTTCTTATAATGAATTGTTTAACTTATTTATTTACTTCTCTTCTTTTTTTGTGTATATTTATTTACTTTTTATTTTTTATTTTTACTCTTTATTTTGTTATTTTTATTGTATTATTTATATTATATTTTAATTTATTACATATTTATTTATTTTTATTATTATCCTTTATATTTATTATTATTGATGTTATTTTTAACTATTATTATCTTATTATTTTAATATGTATATGCATATTTAAATACTTTTATTTTCTTCATATAGATATAGCAAAAACATCTCCACCAATTGGAATAAGCCTAGATAGTAGACCTCAATCATTCCGCATCATCATGAAGTGCCATGATAAACCACTACTTGGACTTTCCAACAGAACAACCTTGAATGAAAAGTGGTAGCATATGAATCATTCAATTAGCGCACCATGAGTGTCCTTACATTTAGCGAAATATTTGTGCTTTAAGTACAAAGTCAATCTGAACATCTAAAAATTGTAAATATAGCATTGGTTGCATCCTAACAGCGAAGGTCCCTTCTCAGTAAGCGTATCAAACAAAAGTTGGGATAAACCAAGATCCTTATTTTCAGGATGAAACACAAGTAAGACGGTCAATAGACAGGGTCAAATTCTCCACAAGAGAAACTGATAACTTTGAATACCAACCAATCCCTTTACCCTTGTATCTTTCCCGATTATAATACATCTTTCCTACTTCTGATTGATGCTCTAAATAGGACGGCTTGATGTTCAAGTATAAAAGAGCCTTCAACCTTAATTAGAGATCAATTTGCAGCTTACTTTCCTGCTCCAACACAAATCCCCACCTTCATAACCTCAGCTGTCAACTTGTGGATAGAAGAATCACTAGATAATAGCATTAGAATCTGATAAATTTTCATGCTGCCCGCAGATTATTCTTTAGATGAAGCAACTTCACTACTGCCATAATAAATGAGGTCAATACCAATGATTTCCAGATCCACCTTGGGCGGCAGCAACTTTCCTAGCCATAATTTGTGGCTTTGGCTGCAACCCATTGGACCCCTCAATTACTTCATCCTCTCCCATATAGTTCTTACAGGGTGGGTTTCTTCTAGCACCACTATATTGAGTTGAAATAGGCTGATTCCTGACCATTCTTTGCTGATTAAGAGCTTCCGTTGCCCCGCAATTATTATATCGCAAAAGTGAAGCAACAACTTTCCCTGGTTTTGCGGCACCTGCCAAAGAAACATGCAATCAAACTAAGAGTCAACCTTACACCCAAGGGTTCAGAGGCTCAGCAACCAGGTATGCTACAAAATGCATGAACTTAACAACAATAGATAACAAAATCAAGTCTTAAATCACAAGATCAATGACTGACCAGAATACACATATCAGAGCTCATACTTTCACCAGAGCTGAAAATGCATATCAAATTGCATTTGGAAAATCGGTGTATATATGCATTCATCGATGTTTCTATGAAGCCAAGTAGCGTTGCATGATAACAAGTTCACAAACTACAGTCATAACCAAGTGAAAAGTACTAAGACAACAAAACTCTCTGCTGTAATAAAATCAGGAGTTATTGACCTGTTAACAATGTAAACGCTTATGCAATTATAGGTTAGTAAACCTAGTGTCTAGTGGACAAAAAGTCTGTAATAAAAGCAAGTTGATGAAGATCCCTACAATTAGATAATCAAAACATCAAGCTATTCATACTTCTGTCAGAATGACATAGAATCTGAACACAAAACCTTATTGATCTTACTGAAAGTAACGTGTTAAGCAAAGAGAAATACAAGGGTCTTTCATTTATGCTTTTTTTTTTTTTTTTGGGAACTCTTTCCCTTTCAAAAGATAATAAGGGAAATAGAACAAAGATTAAATCATCAAGTCACAAAGTTACCTTGGATGCTTTGGGGAACTTGAAGTGGAAGCTTTGTCATTGGGATACCTCCATTTCTGTCCATGACTGACCTTTCAGTTTCTTTGATGGAACACTTGGAAAGATCATTTGCAACATCAGCCGGATTATGTACTGTATTATCTGAATGTAGTACACATGGCCTGCACATATTGAACATTCACAAGTGTATGTCGTAACAAACTTTAATAGTTAATCACCTTTGTGATAAAAAAACATGAAAGAGGCCCATAATTAAAAAGTAGGTAGTCAGAAAAAATATTTAATAGGGATACCTGGGTAATGAAGCATGTTGCCTCTCAGGCGGAGCAACAGTTGCACCATTTCCATAGTGCTCCTCAAGATAAGCAAATTGCTTCTTAAAATGGTCAACAGCACTGCATATACAACATGCACAAAATAAAGATTCCCATTGCCCAAGGCATTTGAACATAAAATCTAATGTAATCATTATAATGGAAAATATTATTCATATTCAGTAAGCAATACCTAGGATACATGAAACCTGTTGGCTCTGAACCTTCCAGATACTCTTTCAACATTTTAGGATGATACTCCAAAATTTCTCGGTATATGAGTTCCCTAACATCTTCTTTGGTTATCCTTCGTCTCTCAAATTCAAATTCCATCTTGGAAACTGGTTGAGCAGAAGGTTCTCGCTCAACCTTGGCTAAACCCTTAAAATAAGGATCTGCAAGAGCCTACCAAGGTACAGGAAAATAGCTTCTCTGATAATAAGCACAAAATCAAGAATATGATCATGTAAAAGCATAAATATTTACCTCTTCAGCTGTAGGTCGATCTTTGGGTTCAAATGCCAGCATTTTTTCTAACAATTGTAGTGCAAGGGGATCTGCATTAGGAAACTTCTGCAAAAAAGGAACGGGTTTCTTCCTCCGCATGCTGCTTAAGTATCTCCTAGCTTTCTCATTGCGTACCTGTTCATATGATATCAATACTCTGTCAAATACTATGATTCCAACAACAAAGATATTGATTAGCGTGAGAAATACAAAATAATCATCCCTTTGTCATATCAAAGCAAGTTTACATACCCTGGCAATGGATTCAGCCGATGGCGTTCCCAATAAATCAGTCATCAAATCCAGTTGATGGACTACATTTTTTCCAGGGAAAAGAGGTTTCCCAGTCAGAAGTTCTGCAAAGATACATCCAATGCTCCATATGTCTATTGCTGGGGTATACTGAAAGCAACAGAATTACTTCTTTAGACATGGTAAAACAACCAATTCATCATCATACAACTAATGAGAGGTTACTGCATTTGCACACTGATAGAGCTGGACAACAATTCTTCACCATCGCCAGTTTCAAACCCTTCCCCATCCCCACCCTAACCTAAGAGGGAAAAGGGGAGAGAGAGAATGAAGGAGTTTATTAAACGTGAAGGCTCTTCAACTCTTTAACAATATTGCACGATCGCAACATTTACTCTCATGCTGAGAAATCAATAGGGTATATGGAATTATGGCCTGAATAGATTTCACTCTAAGATGTCCAACTCGTCGAGCTTCATATAGCACAAAGTTTAACAAAAAACTGAAAAATAATATACGATCAGGGAACGTTAAGCAAATGGTTTGTCATGATGAATCCAGCACCTTTGAAAAAAAAGATCCACACAATTCAGGAGCTCGATACCATCTGGTGGCCACATAGTCCTGTTCAAACATTGATCAAAAATTAGCATGAATCATCACACTTGAATCTTTTACCAATTGTAATTTGAGCATCACACCAGAAAAGACAGAACACATAAAAACTTACAGTCCAAAAGATAGCAGTAGGACTATCATTGAAGGCGACTCTTGCAAGACCAAAATCACAAATCTTTAGCTTGCAGTCAGCATTTGCCAAGATATTTTTAGGTTTTAGATCACGGTGAAAGACATTGGCTGCAGGAACAAAAGAATTTAGAATGGAAAAGACATGAGCATAAGACTATTCACGACAAAAGTAACAAGAGAGTGTTACTTTTACCTGTATGTATGTATTTCATCCCTCTAAGAAGCTGATAAAGAAAGAATTGATAATGTTCTAGGGTTAAGTCATCATTTGCTTTAATAACTTGGTGTAAATCTGATTCCATTAGCTCAAAAACTACATATATGTCCTTAAACTCTCTTCTGGAAGGAGGTAACAGAATGTGCTTGATTTCTACTATATCTGGGTGCCGCAGCAACCTAAGAAGTTTAATCTCCCGAAGGATGCGGGTGGCATCAGAGACGTGTTCAAAGATATCATTAATTTTCTTGATAGCAACTTTTTCTCCAGTATGTGTATCATAAGCAGAGCAAACAACACCATAGCTTCCTTTGCCAATTACTTCCTCTATTCTGTACCTGCTCCCCTCACCATACTCTGTGAAAAAGTCTACATCCACAGTTGGCTGCACCACCAAATTAAGACAAACAACATCAACCATGAAAAGATATACCAGGTTCTGCAATTACAAACAAAGTATAGGTCCCAAAATAAATTTTATCAGACATTTTTGTCTTAAATGTGTTCAAGCTATGCGCGAGAAGGGCCGTGGGCAATCACACATATCATTGTAAACAGGACAAATTACTCCATTATCACTGTCCAAGTTCACCATGACCCCGCAAAACCTGCTCTTTTAACGATATAATGATTCAGCTCTAAACTTTAATCATGTGAAACATTTGGCCCATGTAATCTGCCTACTGCAATGATTACAACTGTTCAAAACACATGGGCTAAAGTATTATCCCATTGATTATACCACCTACACAAGTATGTAACCACAGGGAGAATAGCTTGATACTAATACACATTTAAAGTATCTTAAAAAAAGAAACATGACTTTACAGAGAACATCAACACCAGATACGGTACATAAATTGCCCAGAACTATTTCTTTGGAAGTAAAACATTATTTTAGACACTGCAATAACATCGCCAGAGTTAATCTCCTATCGCTGTTAAGGTGTAAGATTATAGATATTTTCAGTTGACACTTTCCCATGAACAAGATAATGAAGTGCCTCATACAATTACCAACAGAATGAGAAAGGAAAGAAGGAAACAGGAGAAGAGAAAAAAAATCATAATTCTGCAAACGTTGCATAACTCTGATTGATGATGGGATCCTCCACCATTTTGTAAAAGGAGAACATTAGCATGTGTTCAAGAAGGTTAGGACCATGACAAGATGTTATTTGTCTTCCAGATGTTTAGGAACTATACCGTTAACATAAAGAAAGATCCAGTATAATTTGGACAATAGAAATAATCTGAAAACCACAGGGATCAAATCTGAAAATGGACTCAGATCCTAAGATGATAAAAGGAAGCATATTTGTCCAACAAAATTAACAGCTATTAGAAACCAGTGTAATCCACAGTCTCATAAACAACCACGTTGATCTTGCTTCGCAGTGCATCAGCTAACACAGACAAACACGAATGAACAATAGCTATATTATATTCATTTTGATATGAATAATACTGTACCTTTTTTCTCTGATCAGGCTGCATCTCGGCAGCAACGCATAAAAGTCTTTGAAGAATCGAACACTAAGACTTAGCTTTCAGACTTTGATCCAAGAAATCAAAAAGCAATCGAGCTTAACCTTAACCAAAACAGAACAAAACGAAACTAGCCTAATAAAGTTGAGCCAGCATCACGAAGCTTGAGATTGGGAAAAAAAAAATAACCCGTAAGTTCAAGTAAATTCCACGGAGACAAAGAACCTCAAAAACCTAAAATCTCTTACAAAAACAACCCAAAAAAAAGAAAAAAGATCGCAAACGTAATAAAGCAATAATCTTTACGCGTCCTTGAAGCTAAAGCAACTTATTATGAGACTATAGGTAACTAAAAGAAACAAAAACAGGCAAAGACAAGAAAAGAGATTGTGCGGCCAAAACAAAAGGTGAAGTGGACTAAAATGTAGTAGCTGAAAACGAGAGAGTATGAATCAAAGGGCAGATGGGTACTTGCAAAAACTGCGCGGGTTTAACTATATCTCGGAGAATCTAAGGGAACGGGAGATAATCCCTATTATTCAACTCAAGAAACAAGAAAAGAAGTAGTTTAACGGCAGAATGATTCAAGGGCAATTGGCATTTGCAAAACAGCTCGAATATAACTATAACTTGGAGAATCTGAGAAAACACTATACCATCTATAATCCAACTCAAGAAACAATAAAACTAGTGATTTAACAGCAGAAAGGTTCGATCTTTTCAGTTTCTGCGAAACTTATTCTGGATCTCAAGGAAACAACGAAGAAGAAAGCCAGGAGCGAGAGAGCTGAAAATCAAATAATAAGTGGGGACCTTCAAGTCGGGACCTTTTTGTGAGAGAGAAAGCGATAGGGCGGGTCTTTGCAATTTACCTATATTTTGTCCTCTTTTGCAATTAGGTAAATGTAATTTTAAAGAAATAGTTTTTGACTTATACTATATAATAAAACGTGATTGTTCTTGTTTTAAATTCTCATCTTAAAATAAAGTTACGAGTTTTGATAATTGACTCATTCCTCATTTCAGCTCATAACGGACTTCTTGGCGACTTGTGTTATCACTGCTCGTTGGTGACCATTTTTTGTTTTGATTTTTTGTATTATATCCTGAAATGTCTCTCTCTGGAAAATGATGATAAAACAGGGACACATAAGTAATTGATGTAATTACGTAGTTACAGAAGAAATGCAAGTAATATGGAGATTTATAATTGACTATGACAAATAGACGATGTAAAAGGAACAAAGCTAAATGCTCTGTTCCTTAGCATGGGAACCATATACCTTGCAGATCAAAATATCCCATCAATAATTGCACGTGGTCCACGTGGAGGGCTTTGGAATCCTCATGAGTTCTAGCAGTATAAATTCATGTTTGAAAATCAGCAAACACAACTTTATTCTATTAATTGATACCATCTGTTAGTTAACAACGGATTAATATAATTGATCTGATCACCAGATAATATTATTTATTTATTTAAAAATATTTAGTAAAATTAATTGTTTATGTATTAAATAATTTATAACGACATGATTTCAAAAAAAATTATAAAAATATAAGTATTATATCGTAGTATTTTTTTGAATATTCTCATAAGAATTTAGATAGAGCAAAAGAAGTCAACACCATCATTTAAAACAAAGATATCCTATTGGTCGTTTCTCAATTCCTCGTGCAATTTACTCGATCTTTTTAGTTGTCTTTATGTTTATTTCAAAGTTAAAGGAAAACGTATATATTGGGATAATAACTCTTTGTATATTACGACTTAAATTTGATATTAATTCAACTTCAAAAATTAAATTTAAAAAATATTAAATTTAAATAATAAACTTACTATCTCTATCTCTGGAACATCCCACTACCAAGAGTATATACCCGAACATTCAAGCACATATCTGATGATAAAGGTATGTTAGAGCAAAATGCATATCCAACTTACACATGACATCATCTAACATAATTAAAATCACCAATTTTTAAAACCATTTCTTGCATTCATTAACAAAAGCTTACACTATACAAGTTCTAAACAAGAAACTACAAAATAGAAAATTACAACTCTTCTGATGTCAGCTGACAGATCTCTGAGCTATAACTTAGTCCAAAATGTTCCTTTAATACAGTCTAAGAAACTAGGTCTCCTGTCTCGTACCTGAAAAGCCACATTGCAATTTTTATGAGTTTTGTGAACTCAATAAGTGAACCATCATTGATGATTTCACCCAAGACAGATACACAAAAATCACATATTTCACAAATATTCATTCAAAACATGTATAATCCAAATATTCACATTATCATGGCACATCATATGATCATTGCGAATCAGAACAGATATATACAAATACAGATGCATATGAGACTCCAAATTCGTTATTATTGTTGTAAAAAAAAACGAGTGTCTTTCATATACAGATACAGATACTAACCCATTGGGTTCAGTCAGAACAGAATTCACGGAGCAAAGCTCTATGTGTCATGAAGCAAAGCTCTACGTGCAAAATACTAAGCTTCCAGCTCTATCAAACTGGCTACTCTGATCACAATGCCTTTATCTGAGCATGCATTTTATGAAATGAATCAAATACAGAATATGCCATGTATAATAGTCACATATGATGCACAATCAAAATCTCATAGTCATCGGACCTAAGTCCAACATTCAACTTTTGTTGAGCATTCAAATATCATTCAGAATTGTTAAAGTAATCAGAACACTTCCAATACATTCCCAAATATTAAACTCCTCAGACCTTAAGTCTGGAATTCATAAACAAATCACAAACAGTTAATAATTGGAAGTTAAACATATTCAATCAATCCTAGGAAAATCATCTAGGTTGACTCACAGTACGCTCCAATATACTATTGCCTGGATGGATCGACAATGTCTGACTGGTGTCCAATATGCTCCTCTATAACATTCAAAACACATTTACATATATCACACTTTTGCACAAATGTAATTATTCCTTTATGCACATCTATGTATAGCAAATATGCATAATGCATGTTCAATGACAATCCCAGGCATCTTATTGTGATTCTTGTCACCATATCGTTCATATATCAAAACTCTCATAATTATCATTTGTATTTAGGGTTCGGACCACAATAAAACAAAGTGAAACTAATTTCATGACCCAACTGATCATTTCTTATTTTTCTAACAACATGCTTTCAGGTCAACCTTGCATGATCATTTTGATAAGGTAATGATTCCATTAGGCAATACTTTCTTCTAGAAAATTGTCCTCCGATGTCTTAAGTTTCTAATGACACCAAGATCATACAATTTGATTCAGTATTCCAAAAGTTATACTCAATTTACTTTGGACTATTTTATGAACTATAACTATACACTGTATTGAACTTCAAGTCAGATTCTATAATTCTTAGAGACAGAATTAAAATTCGATCTCTTCAGACAATTTGTATTCAAATGTCTCTAGTTCAATTTAAATCAAAAATCATTCCATTTGGATACCTACTGGTCAAAATATAATTAAAATACCAAAGTATGTTCAATGAAATCATCTCAGTTATCATACTCCAGTACTCCTTAACATTTTCATCTTAAATTCAACAATCAATCCTTTTCAGATGGCTATAAATTTTGGTGGAGATGAAGAACAAGTTGTTATGAATCTATTGGTTTAAGAATCAAGTCATTTGAATATCGGGTGAAGAATTTATAACAAAAATATCAAAGGATGTTCAGAAACAAACTCTCTTCGGTAAAACGTTGAAAGTCGCCTGCGAAGTTGCAATCGTGCAGAAGCACGATCGTGACATTGCTGGTTCTTTAGAGAAATCAATGCACGATCCTGAGATCCTCCTGCATCTACGAACTCGCGGTCGTGCAAAAGCATGATCGCGACTTTGTTGATTTCTTCTGCACGATCATGCTTTCTCTCTTCTTCTTCTCCGAATATCTCTTCTTCTTCTCCTTCCATTTTTTTCATTTCATTTCATTTTTTCTAGATAATCACTTCTAAATCATCTATTCTGCATTTCTATATCCAATACAATCTCTAAACAAGTCAAATTCAAATTTACAATTAAAACATTAAAAAAAACTGAAACTCCATGTATTCTTCCTCTCTCTACTGTAATTTTCCAGATTTTTATTCTCACTCCAGTCTTCTTCAATTAACACAAATGACACTTAAACCAATTCTTCTAACTTCATTTTAGCTCAACAACACAAAACAAATTAAAAATCCAATGTTCACACTTAAACATAAAAAATCTGATCCTCATACATGCAAATTCCAGTTTCTGCGTTTTATTCTCTAACTACTTTCATCTGATGGATTTTTCCACATTTCAACTCTTTTAGTTCATCAAAAACTTATCATTTTATCAACTCTATACCATGACCTCACCAAATCTTCATTTCATATCATCTAATTCATTCATCACTGAAACTACACTTCTCAAACCACTCATGAATAAATTCATGTACATCAGTAAAATATCATCAAAGTCACTTACTTGTTTCAACAATTAGTTCCAGCAATGAGAGGGAATCAATAGCACAAAAAGAATAACAATTTGCTATTCGGTGATGAAGAATAGGGAAGAGAATTGCGGTGTTGAGTGTTGCAGTGAAGAACAGAAGCTACATTAATGTCTTCCTAACCAAAAACATAAGCTACGTGTATTCTTTGCATGTCTTACACTTGTCACTCAAATAAATCTACCACATGTCACCATGCATGTAAGCCATTTGTCAATATTTAATCAGTCCAAATGCCAGATTAAAATTGGTCCAATTTCAACATTTTTTCCTATTCTAAAATACCCAAAATTTTCAGAAATTTTCTAAAATTCACCAAAAATTTTGAAATAATCATAATATTTTCCAAATAAATTTTCACCACAAATAATCCACAATTCATATTTTAATCGCATTAATAACTTAATTATACTTGGAAAATGTCAATGAATACATGTGCAATCATATCATGTGCAACAATTAATATTCTCATGTATCTGCATGTCATATTTTGCGTAAGCATGATATGCATTTTCTAGTTTCTCAGTAATTTCTCATAATACACTATTCTAGGCTTAACATGCGTAACGGGATGTTACAATCTTTTTGAGTAATTTGTAATAACTTTTGGATATAATAGTATTTTAGTCCCTTAATTTCAAAATTAGCGAATTGGGTTTAATCCGTCAACCCAATCAGTTGATTATCAAACATAATTATCAGTAGATTGACATGGTTAAATAACTAAAACATTTTAATCATCCAAAAAAATGGCCGATAAGTCGTTTATGAAACAAGGCCTGTGACTTTTTCTTTTTGCATTAAACATATAATATATGTAATAAGATTGTATTTTATTTTCAGGGCCGTTCATAACATTTTACAGATCCTAGGCAAAGTAAAAAAGAAAGGCCCTAATAAATTGGCCTTATACAAATATGTAAACTTTTAAAGCATGTTATTATTATTAAAATTTAATATTCATACATAAATGACTTAAACTAGTGCCACGGTAACTATTTTACCATCAAAGTTACCCCACTCACTTTGATTTTTTTATTTACATATAATTTCCTTCTTAAAATAGAATTACAAATAAGAATAAAATTCTAAAATTGGTGTCAGTCAAGCTCCTTAATTGATGTAGGACTTATCCATGTTTTCTTATACAAAATTTTGGTTTTCATTTTTTTAAAATCAATAAGTAATAAAATTATTCCTATTTGTATTTATTAAAAATTAGATCTATGTTAAATTTTAACATAGATATGAACATAAAACTTTTTATAATAAATGTTTTGTGTCAAGAATATGATAATTTATTCATTTTAAAACTTAATTAATAAGAGGTTATAATTTATAATTAATCTTGACTTAAGTAATATTTTTTCTAAAAAACTTTGATTCTTTGTGTTCTAATAATTTCATAATATAGAAATATAAATAAGAATAAAGTTTCCTAATTTATGTCCTCTGAGTTAAAATAAATCTCCCTAATAACAATTATGATTAAGTATTGTGATTGAATAATTAAAACCTAAAGAGAAAGCAAAAATAATCAATGACGTTAAATGAAAATCAAAAAAACAATTTTGGCACATATTCAGTAAGTTGAAAATACAAAGAAAAAAATCAGAAAATTTTGCCTTTCAATTATCACTTAGAAGTTAGAACCATGAAAATCTTTTGATGTCAATTCTTAAGTTAGGGTATCTTAGATTTATGCGCTGATGGAAATACAAATACCAAAGAGTAAAAACTACAACTAAATACTTGAAAGAAATTTACAAAGCTAAAGTTAAAACTCCTTGAAAGAACAAAAAAGCTAACATTAAATTAGAAGTTAAAACAACAAACTTGAAAGAAATCAAATATTAAGAGTCTCTTCCACTAACATACATTAATTTTGACTAATTTTGCTCTATAAAGGTGGGCCCTATTTTGCTCTTAATTTTGACCGTAACTCTGGTATAAGTACTGAATGGCTCTTCTCAACTTTTCTGATTTCCCTACATATGTTTTCCTAAGCGGCTCCTCAAATGAGAGTGGGCCTTATTTTCTTTTTTACGAGAGTAGGGCCTGGGCAGGTGCCCTTCCTACCCTTGCCTAGGGCCAGGCTTATTTATTTTAATTAGAATGATACATTTCAACCAAGATTGTATTTGTTCACATAAATATTTAAATTTTGCAAATAATAATATTTCACAATCTTAGAAAATAATATTTAAGATAAAAAGACATATTTTTAATAATGTTTAAAATTTTAATATATAATGAGAATTTGTTAATATTTAAACTTACATATTATTCAAATCAAATTCAAACTTTTTCTCATCAAAGTCAAAGGTTGGAGGCTATTGTCTTAATATTTGAATTTAATGTCTTAGTTAACTTTACATATATTTCAGGAAAAAGATCAAATTGGACTTAAAATTTTTACCCGAATTTAATTTAAACTCAAACGTTTCAATGTGTTCAAAAAGAACTCTTGTTGGACCCCGAACCTTTTACTTAGAGATTTGATTTATTAAATGAAATTAAATGTTGAATTGTGGTGAATATTTGAAATTTGCTTGAGGAAATATGGTATGATTCCTTGAAATGAATGAATTTATGAGCATTTGAT
>JAOSBM010000205.1:18929823-18952045 GCA_027568955.1 Erythroxylum tenue
AGTTACTCAACTGTTATTCACCGCGATTTGTAGGTCATGTCAGCGATTAAACAGGATCCAATTGCCAAATTTAGTTGACAATATTCCAGAATTACCGACGGAACCGTCGGTAATTAAAAACACCGACGGTTCGGTCGACAACTGACGTTGACGCACGTCGACGGTTCCGTCGGTGTCTATTCTGACGGAACCGTCGGTATAGTCATCCGACGGAACCGTCGGTGGCTCTTTACCGACGGTTCGGTTGGTAAATTTTTACAGACCGAAACTTTAAACGGTCGATAAAATTAGCGACTGCGACGTTGCCGACCAGGTTTTCCGTCGTCATACACCGTCGGAAAAGTAATTTACCGACGGAATTTCCGATTATTCGGTCGGTAATTTCGGTCAGTATTAGCCCTATTTCTTGTAGTGATCTAAGCTCGGGCTGCCCGAACTTGTGTTAAGTAGGAAGATATCAATTTTTTATTAAAAATTCATACTATTAGTCATTTAATTATATTCATATGCTTATAAAAGATATTTAAAATTTTATTATATAAGATCCAATTATTATTTTAGAAAAATACAATAAAAATTTAATCATTTATTAACTTTGACGATTAACATGAGTTATAAAATATGCCCTTGTAATATTTAATATTTATGAGAATTTAATTTTTATAAATTCTCAATTTGATGAATTGTTAGTTTATGATTTTATTATACTATTGTTTTTATCAATTGTTAGTTTATGATTTTATTATACTATTTTTTTGATGAATTGTTAGTTTATGATTTTATTATACTGTTTTTAACTTTTTATTTTTAAAATTATTTTATCTTTGATTTAAGATATTATGTTTATAAAAAAAATTATTTACACTCATTCGTTTATAAATAAAGATAAACCTAGTTTTTTTTTCAATTTTATTTATGTGAGCTAGGGGGGAAACAAAACAAATTCCATGCAGTGTGTTTTGGGATACGAAACCGATTTCAGGAAATCAAAGCCTCCCTGTTATCTGTCAAGAGAAAGGCTCGTTCCTAGAGCAAAAACCAAAGCAGTTCATTGATATTTTTATTTGTAAGTTACACTCTCCATAAAACGGTTCTAAAATCATACAAAACTAATTTTGTATGATATAGTACCTTCTGGCTTTCAAACAATTTGCTTTAACAAAAGAGAGACTGTACTTTTCAATAGTATGTTATCCTGCTTCCTTCTTGTTACTTATATGGAGCTCAGTAAATAGCATGATGACTGCTTTCTACCTTGACCAAAATGCTTCAGCTGCAAATTGCAATGGAATTTGGCATATTGTTGAAACTTGTGCGGTTGGCAGTTAAAACGGTTTCTTGTTGATAGGTGGCATGCGCCAAATCCTTTTCTGCTCTTTAAAGCTTCCAATGACAGCAGATTGCTTCTCAAATCTCATCTGATCTGCGAAAAGTTTGTAATATGCTGCAGAGTTTAAGGTTTGCAGAACTTTCACAAATTTCCCATGTCTTTCATCAATTACGGTCTGCCCATCCTTAGACTGGGCGCCTTCCGCGATAACCCTGATGGGCTTAATCTGGAAGGTTGGCTTCAGCTCAGATTCATTAGCGGCCAGGACCACTGCGCCAAGAATCTCCCCCAAGAATGTATCCTGCAGCAAATTCATGTCCAGATATACAAAAAAGACAAGAAAAAGATTTTATCCGTAGAACCTTTGGCAGTTTAAGATCACTAAGATGCGCGAATAATATAATGTATCTGCTTTACCATATGACCGTATAGATGATGTGTTTTCTGCAATCGATGCAGTCTTGACAGCAGACTAAGCCCAAAGATAGCCTCAGGTGTTCTCTTTCCCTGGCGTAGCATTTGTAGTACCCGAGGATAGGAACTGACTCTATGTTGGACGCCAAGAGGAATGAGTGTAATGTCAAGTGGTGACTCAAAAACAGTTTTTGCAGCCAACGGGTCAAGAAACAAATTCATTTCTGCATACTTGTTAGAATCAATGGACAGGACATTCCCTTTGTCCATAAAACTGCTCCTCATGTGTCCTCCAACTACATAGACGTCCTGCAATAAGCTTTCGGCTCATTATCTAAAAGAAGCACCTACACTTTTGATCAGTCAGGAAATTAACTACTCAAACTTGCAATATTTAAATGTATTTTTAACGGCTCGTGATTATACGAAGTCTTCCAAACACAGCATGGTAACTTCTCTAACCTTAATGTGGGAGCTTGCCTTATTCGCTGATAAAATGATACTTGCCAAACTTGTCAGGGGTCCATTGGTCAATATGGTTACTTTTGATCCTGGATCCAATGTTTCCACTATGGACTCCCAAATTTCCAGCGCTAAAGGCTGTCTAAGTTCAGGATGATCTGTGTCGCGCGGAGCTCCAAGTTTTACAGAGTTTTCTGCAGTATACCTTTTGAGGGAAATTTTTCTTTTAAAGAAGCACAAGTACCAAAAACAAAATGAGAGAAACATCCACCCATCCAAGTATTACCTTCTAGGACTTCGTGGTAAATCACGTGCAAGACCGTAGAGGGTGTCCGAGTCCAGCAATCCACCACTCCCATGTGGGATCACCTGAACATATTTGCAATCTCCAACAGCAGAGAAACTTGGATCAGACTGGTTCATTGCGAATACCTCACCCAAGCCAACTGGAATATCATCACGACCCATCATATGTAGCAAATCATAAACAACGTCTATAGTTGCAGCATTTGCCCAACCAGTTGGACTTACTATGATTCCCTGGATAAAAAGACCAGGAAATGCAAGTTTAATCTTCTACTATCTTCATTTAAACTTACGGCTGCAAATATTAATCTCCATATATGGGAGAGATGTGAAGACATTCAGCAATTGTTAACGATTAAAAAGGAAGCTATTCCTTCCAAAGGTTGCATCCATCTCAAACTAGTTACGTAGGCGGCAATGGTATCATTGAAGAACCTTGGAACTTAAAATACCACTTACCTTGATATTAATCATTTCTACAGGTATTTTAAGTAGATAAAATAGAGCTAGAAAATCTCCGGCACTCATATCCATGTCGAAGACTACAGGTTTCCCCAGTTTTCTGCGTCCAAAATCTGGTTTGTAAAGAATTTCTCTGTAATAGGGAAACTGTGTTGTAAAATTGAACTTTCCTGCATGTTGTGGATTATTCAGAACCTGAATGCAAAAAATGGAGATGTTAGTAGCCTAGGATTTGGCCGGATCAGAGGATGTTTTGATTGTTGAGTACAATGCACTCACGTTCAAGAAGTTCTTGAAAAAGGCTCGGTTAAGTTCACTGGTAGTGTTTGGATTTGGTTTTGCTCTTGTAGCAACAAGGACGCGTACTCTATCAGAACCATTCACCTCCTTTGTATATCCATCCTGTACATTTTTGTTTAGCAGGTGACTGTGACAATTAGAAAATCAAAAAGCAGTGCAAATCCTTACTTCTATTTAATAATTTTTGCAGCTTTGATCAAATTTACATATTACCATGATACTTTCCGTAGACAGAAGACTCAAGTGAAAGTAATTAAAGAGATTAGAAGAAGACAACTATAACAATTCCTTACCTGGCATATTCCTTTCCCATTCTGCACTATGCAAAATGGATCTTGAAGCCGGGTCTGAACATGTCCACTGTGTACTCCACCTTTCTCTAGATTGAATCTTGGGACTTTACGGCCATCAAAGAAAGGATTTGAGCCATCAAAGATCCCATAAGGTTCATTTGAAGTCACAACCGTTATATTCCTATACTCCATTTCAGCAAATTCATTTTTGCCAGTCTTGTCTTGGAAATTTTGCATTATAGAAACCGCTACACCAGACATAAAGGAATCCCACATGAAGTAACTCTGCAAAAATTCACCAGAATAGGGTAATAAAATTTCCTAGTTTCAAATGGGAAGAAAATCAGTAAAAGCATTGTCAAGAAAATGACCTTGTAGAACTGACTGTCAAACCAAGTGTCACGAGCCATTTTCAAGGACTTGAAGCAGTATTGGGCCTCGTAAGTATACTGATTCTCCTCAAATGCCTTAAAGAACTCCTCACTTATTGGGATGGAATTTGTTGCATCAAGGGGCACAAGAGTGACAGGAATTCCAGAATGGACAACCTGAGATAGAATTAGAACTCTCAATCCTACCTTAGAAGTTGTACCAAGAATCACTTCTACATTTCACATACCTGGTATGCAGCAAAAGGGTCTCCAAATATATTAAACTCAGCATAAGGATTGCTGGTGTAGTCTGTGAACAGATTACCACGGTCACCACACTGCTTTCGCTGGCAGGATGAACTTGCATTTTGTGGGCAACAACCAGTTGGATTGCTCGACCTTACACCACCACCCATGACATATATATGCTCAATGTTCTTCTTTAGATGTGGATTGCTCGTCAGGAATAAGCCCAAATTTGTATGAGCTCCTATTAGGAAAATAGTAATAGGACCTGCAGATATTTTTTCTATCAGCACTTGTTGGGCATTAGGTTGTCGAAGAGGAGAATATTTCCTGCTCCCCTGGTTAATGAACAAATCTATCAGCTCTGCCAAGTATAATAGGATTAAAGAACAAGAGAAAAAAGTGCTACCTATATGAGAACTGTCAATAAAAGTTGATAACCAGATATTGGCTACACAAAAGACTCCACAGGAGATGGAAGGAAGCTAAGGACTTGTCTGTGACCCAATAGATTGAATTATCTGCTGTATGTGAACGGTATTTATTGGATATTCCATACCTCACCAATCCATAATTTCATTTGATAGTTGATTCAAACTTATTAATCCACATATAAGATACACCATGAGGATAATTGCCCAGAAATTAATAGCAAAAAGGGGGGAAAAAAAGTTGAGATCTACCTGTGGCAAGAATGCTTTCCTTATCCCAAAATTAGAATCAATGTCTAGTCGTCCTCCGAAACGACCAACAGGGATAGCTTGCCTGTACCTACAATATCCGGCTGTTGTATGCCCCTGTTATAAGGATTTTTATGAATCAATCAGTTGGAGAAAAAGCATAAATTTATGGGGAAATCAAAGTAGTTTGAGCACCTGTTCTATTATGGGGAGATATCCTCCAACATTAGGGAGTATGGTACCATTTTCTAGTATTCCACCATCACCTCCTACTCCAACAGGGATATCATCACGACCCATCATGTAAAGAATGTCATAGATCTGGTTCACTGCATGACCTGCATCAGTCCATGCATTCGTGCTGATAGTGATAGCCTGTTCCAAAGATAACCAGATTTTTGGTACTCTGAATAAATTTTTAGGTACTCAGAAATGATCAAGGACTTGCCTCCAATTCAATTTCTGCTCTGTTAAGCTTCAAGAGGTATAAAAGAGCAAAGAAATCATCTGTATCAACATCTGTATCCAGAAGTATCCGATGCGGACTTCCTTCCACAATGAACAAATTAGTTCCAACACCTCCTACAACCAAAACAAGAACTGCCAAAACATTTCTCTGCTTCAACATTTTGTATATTCCAACCTCCAGAAAATATATGGGTATATATATATATTCAGCGCCAGCCAACTGTTACATCCATTTCATTCTGGAAAAATGATCATGAAACCAAAGGAAATGTGTCAACGTGCATAGTTTTTGACGAAAGCATGCCATTCAAGAACATAAACAGGTTGTTGAGAAGAAAAAAGAAGGAGAAATAGAAGATAGCATGATTTAGGTGAAGTGATAGCCAGAAAGAGGATACAAATATGCTTTCTTTACCGTGTATCACAGGTGCAAAAAGGAGAAAGAAAGGGCATATTATATATAGACAAAAATGATGGTAAAGACTATTGCCAAAACCATATGCACGATGTGGAGAGAGTCCATTTAGAACAAGAGCATATGTCATGAGCAGCAAATCCATGTATAAAAAATTATTCACAAGACAAGATGATCTTTTGGAAGAAAACCAGCAATCAGATGGTAATCCCTGTTTCTTGTTTTCATATGAACTAAGAAAGGATTGAGTTGACTCCACTGCTGCATTAACCAGAAGCAAAGCCCATGGTTTTCCAACTTTGACCTTCCTTAACCCCACACTCATATCATATATGGGAAAAAATAGTGGAAAAAATGCATAATATTTGTATATTGCATCACAATGATGATCAAAAGCCATCATTATCAACATCATCAATATACGATCAACAAATATCCATGAGTTGAAGCTTTGTTGTTGCCGTGCCTGACCTTTTACCTACAATATCTTCTTGTCTTTTTCAATTATTCTTGTCTTTGATTTCTACAAAAATGCTAATTACCTTGTGAACATGGACCAAGATTGAATCTAGATTTTCAAGTGTTAAATTCCGTGCCCAGTTAGTGAGAAACAAGATCTCCGTGACCAAGGATACTTTACTAGGAGTAAAAGTCCAACAAGCTCCAATTCGATATTGTTAAGATAAAAATGCTCTCGGATCGGATACCGGTTGAATTTAATAGTCCGAAATAATAACAAAAAATAAAGATAGCAAAAAATAAATGAGACAGGACACAAAGATTTACGTGGTTCGGTCAATGTGACCTACATCCACGATCGGAGGGTGAGCACTTTTACTAATATGTGGAGAATAGTACAAAGGCTGGAACAAAAGACTCAAAAGTATACAGAGATGATAGAGGATTTTAGTAAAGGAAGGAATGGTGTATTTTGTGCTTATTTTGAAACCTCAGCAGTTCCTCTATTTATAGCTGAAATCCTGAAGAATTGTCGTTCTGATCCTTCTACCTACTGCGCCATAATTCTTGACATCCTTGCATGCCGTCCTTCTAAATTCATTGCATGCTACCAACCAATTGTATATTGTTGAATTTGCATGCAACCAACCAAGTTGAATTTGTTGAAGATGAAGACGCCCACCACCAGCCTTATTTGACATTTGAGGGGCCAAGTCACATGCATGCAACAAATCTCCACCTTGACTTGGTCCCGAACAATTAGTGATGTGCTCTACCTTCTCCGACAATGCCCCAAAAGGGCTATATCACCATCAGCCTTATTTGACATTTGAGGGGCCAAGTCACATGCATGCAACAGATATTAAAGAGCATTCCAACATGATGAAATTAAACAAAAGCAAAAGGTGCACCTGGGATTGCGTGGTATGGTTTAAGAAAGTGTTGTACTTGTTTTGAATTACAAAGAACTAGTAAGCAAACTAATAAAATATGTTAATGTCCTGACAAATTTAACAAGTCACTCCACCATTGATGTTGCGTTTAATGTGGAATAGTCAATACCACAAACAATTTGACTTAATAGTTAAGTATTTCCCTATACACACTAACTACAATTAAAAAATCATTGCAGAAAGAGAGGAATTCGAGAACCATAAATAATGCAAATATTATATTAAAACATGTATAAATTATGATTTGAATATCATCTTATACAAGTAAAAAACATTAATCTATCATCATTGGCTACATAATGATTAAGATGTTGGTACAGGAATGTGTTCGTTTCATTTTTAACTCTACACCTCATCTCTGATTAAGTTTGCGTCAAGCAACATAACTGCCTATGAATTAATTAGTGATATAAAATTCTTGTCTTAATCAGCTGTGGAAAAATCTTGAGTTGCACAATACTATATAATCTTTTTTTTGTGTGGCTGTGTTTTAAAATATAATAAAGATAAAATTAAGACGCTAAAAACAATCTCTGAATATTTAGAAAATAAAAGTATTTAACTCTATCTCATGTATATTGAAGAAAACTGAAGGGGTATAATATCTCATGTATATTGAAGAAAACTGAAGGGGTATAATAGTTTCGCAAAAACTTCGATTTGACCACAGTTACTTGTAAAGTTCTGCCGCAGTTACTTGTAGATGTATCTGTTAATTACTAGATATAAAGTAACTATATAAGCAACTGTAATTTTTTCAGCACAAACGAAAATAGAAAAAAATAAATACGAAATTAAATTGATCAACATCAAAATTTGGTAACGCAGTTCGGCACACCTTACCTACATCTACGGGGCCCCCACCTAGCTTAATTCTTTTACTAACGACAATCGTTTTATATAAGGCTTTGAGCCCACACCACTAAATCCTTGACACTATTCCTCGTCTTCACTGCCCGTGAAAGAATTTTACACCTAATAACACTACCGACTCGCGTTAACCTCAACAGAGGATTTTCTCATCGCTCTTTTTAACGAAAGAACAATAAATAAATAACTTAAGTGATTGACTAACTAAGAACCAGAATAGAAAACACTTGAGATTAAAAAAACTTCTCAAAAGGTTAAGCTCCGGTGAAATAAATCTTAAAGTTGTCGCAGCAAACTATAGATTGAATTTTGCAAAATCCAACATCAACTCACGACAGTAGAGGAAGACATTACGCACAACTAATCAAGCAAATACGCCTTCAGTAGAAGACGTACACAATGGACAAATCGACTAATCGTGACCAATGCAGTGAAAGCTCAACACCAAGCCGTGAGCAATTCAAGATGTTGCACCCACAAAGAACTATTAGCTCACGTACAAAAACTTCACACACTCACAATCAGTAACCAGTAAACCCAGCTACCTACATATAGAAATAACACCTAGAGATGTTTTCTGCTACACACACACACGCATGGACCACACTCTATGGGTTACGTCGTCCACCATCTTTTACCTAATTCACCAAAGATATAATAAATAATTGTTTCCCACTACACACATAGGTCATCACACACACGCCCACCGCACTTCTATGCCCACACAATCTCCATAAGAAACATAATCCATATAATCCAAGATAGAGTTTTATTTGCACAACAACTCTATCCGAGAAGCCAATTCAAGTAAGACTTCTTCATATATATTTTTTGTTAGTATCTAAATATCCAATAGTCAAAAATGCCAAAACTAAAAAATAGGACATAGTAAATATCCAAACAATCTCTCCCTTTTTGGCATTTTCGTCAAAAACAGAAACTTCTCTTGAATCACATAAACAAATATATAAATTAATTGAAGTTACAATACTCCCCCTCAATCCAAGGTTAAGTTCCAAAGAACATCCATCAAATTCTTCAAGTTCAAGAAACATCCGAATAAACAATAATGAATAACCATCAAATATCTAATACTCCAAATTTCTCCCCCATGGGACAAAAAGATGCCGAAAAGCAAGATTAACAGTCATGGAGATACCTTAAAATCTCCCCTGAATTGAATAGTCACTAAAAACAATATGATGTTTCCCCCTTGGGACAAAATAATGTCAAAACAAAATCAAGAATATCTTTAATGCGATCAATCTCAACGAATAAAAAAGCATAAAAATCAGCAATAGGTGTAGCGGAAGAATCATAAGTATGCCAAAATGAAAATTTACCACTAGTCAAAACACTCACCAAGTATCATTACTCACATCAAAGCCATCCGCATACGACTCATTAAGTTCAAAAATCCCATCATCAAGCATAGCCTTATGTACACATCAATCAAGTAAAATTTAGAAAGCCCACAAATAAAAAACTAAAAAAACCTAAACGGTAACTCTTTCAAACTTTTTTTGTTTTATTTTTTATAAATAACATCAAACTATACTTCAAAAATGTAAAGCACACAGTCTCTGTACCCCTCGAAAAAATTCAAACCTGAGCTTATTCTTCGTCGCATTATCTTGATCATCAACTGCCTAGTTGATTTCTTCATCTGAAGTAACTGACTTATCCTCAGTTTGAACAGTTTCTTCAAAAGCAGTAACTAACTGTGAATTTGAACAATTTCTTGTTTTTCCTTCACTACATCTTTGTACTTATCCTTGACCCTTTCTAACTGAAGTGGATTTTGGTACTAAAGGCTAATTTTGAAATTTATATAAGGGATATAAGGTTCTTCGATTTTGGCTTCTTTGAAACAAAATCTACAGCAACTTATAGCATTTTGGCCTTATGTGCCCGATAACTCCACAAAAATGACAAGTGGGAACAAATCTTCAATTCTTCCTCGATGTTTCTCCTTGGATAGATCTGTGCATATCAATTTTCTCATCATTCAACTTAGAGCACTCTCCTTTGTAACCAATGGTTGAAGATCCCCTTTTACCTTACCAATTTCGATCAACTTTTCTAACTTTTTCGTGCCTTCATTCAACATTCTTAAACCCTTTTCGATACTTGCTAACTTCAGTCGGGCTTCACCGAGCTTGTCTAAAGCTACCATCAATTTCTTCTCTAAATCTTGGATAGTGTTCTTCATAAAGAAGTTTTCTTCCTTCAACCTTTCATTCTTTCTACATGTTTTCACCCATAAATTTTCTGATTTTCCCCTTTTTTGTCTTCAATTACTTCCTTCTTAGTTACTATTAGGCATGCAACTAGATTTTTGTTATACAAAGCCACTATCACAACACCATTTGTAATTTCTTTTTCACCACCATATTCACTTTCGGGTTCATTCTCACTCTAAGTGCTGGTAAAAGATTTCCCTTTTCTCTTCTTCAAGGTATTAGCACATTTCACTTACACATGTCCAAAGCCTTGCCACTCATGGCATTGAATTCTCCTCATCTTTCTTTCACCTTTCTGATTTCTGGCTTGTTGTTTTAAATTTCTATTTGATGAGCTCCCACCGTTTTGCCTAAAATCGGATCTATCCTTCTTCACTTTCTTTAACCACTTACTGAAATTTCTTGTCATTTACTTCCTATCCTCATTCTCATCGGATTCATCTTCGTAGTCATTCACGAATTTACCAATCTCGGCTTGCAATGCCAATCTTTTGCTCTTCTCTCGATTATCCCTCAACAAATTCATCTCAAAATTGGTAAGAATCTCAATAATCTTATCAAAAGATAATTTAGTGATATTATGTGATTTTTTTATAACCGTAATTTTTAGCATGAACCTCAGAGGCAACGATCTAAATTTCTTTTTAACTAGTTTCAAGTTAGAATATTTCTTCCCGAGTTGATGTGCCTGATTCCCTATATTACGCAACCTTTCATGAAAATCCCCAATAGTCTCATTTTCATTCATCTTTAGTTTTTCAAACCTTACAGCTAACATTTGAAGTTATGATGCTATCACAGATTTGGACCCTTCATGAATAGTCCGGAAAGCATCCCACGCTTCATCAGCCGACTTATAGGCTGATATCATTAAAAGCCTCCTTCATCAACAACACTAAAAATTGCGTGCATTGCTTGTGAGATTCCAAGTGCCCTCTCTTCTTCGGTTCTTGTCCATTTAGATGGATCTTTTTAAAATGCCTTACCCTTATTGTCAATAATCATTGAATGCGTCCACCTATGCATTACCGAATGCCCAGCTTTGTACCTTAAGCCTGGATGAAGACTCTCATCTATGATTTCCATGCAGGATAGTTAGAGCCGTCCAACAGTGGTGGCTTGGTGATCGATGCACCCTCTTTCGTAGCCAAGTTTGTGAAACTCGAATCTGCACCAACTTATTATACCAAGTCATGATTTGGTGACCTTAATTTGATACCAATTGAAGAAAACTGAAGGGTGTAGTATTTTCGCCAAAAATTCGATTTGATTGCAGTTACTTGTAACTGTATTAGTAACTAAGTAACTATATCAGCAACTATAAATTTTTTAGCACAAACGAAAAAAAATAAATACAAAATTAAACAGATCAACATGGAAATTTGGCAACATAGTTCTCCACAACTTGCCTACATCTGTGAGACACTCACCCAGCTTAATTCCTTAACTAAAGACAATAGTTTTACATAAGACTTTACTGAGCCCACACTACATGACACTATCCCTCGTCCTCACTACCCATGAAAGAATTTCATAACCAACAATACGATCGACTCGTGTTAACCTCAACAGAGGATTTTCTCAACACTCTTTTTAAAGAAAGAATAATAAATAAATAACTCAAGTGATTGACTAACTAAGAACAAGAACAAAAAACACTTGAGATAAAAAAACTTCTTCTCGAAAGGTTCAGCCCCACTAAAATAAATCTGAAAGTTGTCGGAACAAACTATGGACTGATTTTTGCAAACTCCAACATCAATGCACGGCAGCAGAGGAAGACATCATGCATAACTAATAAAGAAAATATGCCTTTGATAGAAGACGGAGGCAACGAAAAAATCGACTTAATTATGAGCCATGTAGTGAAAACTCAACATTAAGCCGTGAGCAATTCAAGATTTCGCACCCACAAAGAACTACCAGCTCACGTACAAAAACTTCACACACTCACAATAATTAACCAATAAACCCAGCTGTCCACATATAGAAATAACACCTAGAGATGTTTTCTGCTACACACGCATGGACGACATACCATGGGTTACATCATCCACCATCTTTTACCTAATTCACCAAAGATACAACAAACAATTGTTTCCCACTGCACACAGAGGTCTTCACACACATGCCCACTACACTTCTATGCACACACAATCTCTATAAGAAACGTAATCCACGTAAATGTTTATCCAAGATAGAGTTCTATTTGTACAACAACTCTATCCAAGAAGCCAACTCAAGTAAGACTTATTGATATATATTTTTTGTTATTATCAAAATATCCAATAGTAAAAAATGCCTAAAGCACACAGTTCCTGTGCCCCTCGAAGAAATTCAAACTTGAGCTTATTCTTCATCGCATTATCTCGGTCATCAACTATCTAGTTGATTTCTTCAACTGAAGTAACTGACTTATCCTCAGTTTGAACAGTTTCTCCAAAAGAAGTAACTAACTGTAACAATTTCTTGTTTTTCCTTCACTACGTCTTTGTACTTGTCCTTAACCTTTTCTAACTGAAGTGGATTTCGGTACTAAAGGTTGATTCTGAATTTTATATGAGGGATATAACATCCTTCGATTTTGGCTTCTTTGAAACAACATCTGCAGTAACTTATAGCATTTTGGTCTTATGTGCCCGATAACTCTGCAAAAAAGACATGTGGGAACAAATCTTTAATTCTTCCTCGGTGTTTCTTCTTGGACAGATCTGGGCATATCAATTTTCTCATCATTCAACTTGGAGCACTCTCCTTTGTAACCAATGCCTTGAGGATCCCTTTTAACCTTATTGATTTCGATCAATTTCTCTAACTTTTTTGTGCCTTCATTCAACATTGTTAAACCCTTTTTGATACTTGCTAACTTCAGTCATCCTTCACCAAGCTGGTACAAAGCTACCATCAATTTCTTCTCTAAATCTTAGATAGTGTTCTTCATAAAGAAGTTTTCTTCCTTCAACCTTTCATTCTTTCTGCATTTTTTCACCCATTTTTCATACATCACTTCGTAAGCATCGTAAATATTCTTTCTTTCATCATTTGAACCACTTTCATCATTTTCATAATCTGATATTGAACCTTGACCTGATCTGTCTCTGTTTTTCTCAAAATTTTCTTATTTGCCCCTTTTTTGTCTTTAATTACTTCCTTCTTAGTTACTGTTAGGCATGCAACCAGATTTTTGTTATACAAAGCCACTAATGCAGTACTATTTCTAATTTCTTCTTCACTACCATATTCACTTTCGGATTCATTCTCACTCTAAGTGCTAGTAAACGATTTCCCTTTTCTCTTCTTCAAGGTATTAGCACATCTTGCTTGCACATGTCCAAAGCCATGACACTCATGGTATTGAATTCTCCTCATCATTCTTTCACCCTTCTAAGTTCTGGCTTGTTGTTTGAAATTTCTATTTGATGAGCTCCAGTGTTTTGCCTAAAATCGGATCTATCCTTCTTCACTTTCTTTAACCACTTACTGAAATTTCTTGCAATTACTCCCTATCCTCATTTTGATCGGATTCATCTTTGAGGTCGTTCACGGCTTTACCAATCTCGACTTGCAATGCCAATCCTTTACTCTTCTCTCGATTATCCCTCAACAAATTCATCTCAAATTTAGTAAGAATCCCAATTACCTTATCAAAAGATAATTCAGTGATATCATGGGCATTTTTGATAGCCGTAATTTTTGGTATGAACCTCAGAGGCAACAATCTAAATGTCTTCTTAACCAGTTTCAAGTTAGAATATTTCTTCCTGAGTTGATGTGCCTGATTCGTTATATCACGCAATCTTTCATAAAATCCCCAATAGTCTCATTTTCATTCATCTTTAGTTCTTCAAACCTTACAACTAGCAATTGAAGTTTTGACGCTATCATAGATTTGGACCCTTCATGAATAGTTTGCAAAGTATCCAAGCTTCTTCAGCTAACTTATATTCCGATATCATTGAAAGGCGTCCTTCATCAACAACACTAAAAATTGCGCACATTGCTTGTGAGTTTCCAAGTGCCCTCTCTTCTTCGATTCTTGTACGTTTGGATGGATCTTTCAAAAATGCCTCACCCTTATCGTCAGCAATCATTGGATGCGTCCACCCATGCATTACCGAATGCCCAGCTTTTGTACCTTGAGCCTGGATGAAGACTCTCATCTGTGATTTCCATGCAGGATAGTTATAGCCGTCCAACAGTGGTGGCTTGGTGATCGATGCACCCTCTCTCGTAGCCATGTTTGTGAAACTCAAATCTGCACCAACTTATTGTACCAAGTCCTGATTGGTGACCTTACTATGATACTAATTGAAGAAAACCGAAGGGTGTAGTATTTTCGCAAAAACTTCGATTTTGGCCCTAGTTACTAGTAAGGTTCTACCGTAGTTACTTGTAACTGTATCTGTCAGTTACTACATATAAAGTAACTGTATCAGCAACTGTGAATTTTTTGGCATGAACAAAACAAAAAAATAAATACAAAATTAAATAGATCAACAAGAAAATTTTGTAACGCAGTTCGGCACAACTTGCCTACATCTGTGGGCCCCTCGCCCAACTTAGTTCTTTCACTAAAAATAATAGTTTTACACAAGGCTTTACTAAGTCCACACCACTCAACCCTTGACACTATCCCTCATCCTCACTACCCGTGAAAGAATTTTACACCAAATAATATGACCGACTCGTGTTAACCTCAACAAAGGATTTTCTCAACACTCTTTTTAACGAAAGAACAATAAATAAATAACTCAAGTGATTGACTAATTAAGAACAAGAACAGAAAAAATTTGAGATTTAAAACAAACAACTTCTCGAAAGGTTCAGATCCACTAAAATAAATCTTAAAGTTATCGCAGGAAACTATGGACTGATTGTTGCAAACTCCAACATCAACTCACGGCAGTAGACGAAGACATCACACACAACTAATCAAGCAAATACGCCTTCGGTAGAAGACAGATGCAATGGACAAATCGACTTAATCGTGAGCCATATAGTGAAAGCTCAACACCAAGCCGTGAGTAAATCAAGATGTCGCACCCACAAAGAACTACCAGCTCACGTAAAAAAACTTCACACACTCACAATCAATTAACTAGTAAACCTAGTTGCCTACATACAGAAATAACACCTAGAGATGTTTTCTGCTACATATGTATGGACCACACACCATGGGTTATGTCATCCACCATCTCTTACCTAATTCACCAAAGATACAATAAACAATTGCTTCGCACTGCACACAAAGGTCTTCACACACACGCCCACTGTAGTTCTATGCCCACACAATCTCTATAAGAAATGTAATCCACGTAAATATTTATCCAAGATAGAGTTCTATTTGCACAACAACTCTATCCAAGAAGCCAACTCAAGTAAGACTTTTTGATATATATTTTTTGTTATTATCTGAATATCCAATAGTCATAAATGCCAAAAGCACATCGTTCCTATGCCCCTTGAAGAAATTCAAACCTCAGCTTATTCGTCGTCACATTATCTCAATCATCAACTGTCTAGTTGATTTCTTCATCTGAAGTAACTGACTTATTCTCAGTTTGAACATTTTCTCCAAAAGCAGTAACTAACTGTGAATCTGAACAATTTCTTGTTTTTCCTTCACAACGTCTTTGTACTTGTCCTTGACCCTTTCTAACCGAAGTGGATTTTGGTACTAAAGGTTGATTCTGAAATTTATATGAGGGATATAAGGTCCTTCGATTTTGGCTTCTTTGAAACAACATTTGTAGTAACTTGTAGCATTTTGGCCTTATGTGACCAAAAACTCCCTAAAAATGACATGTGGGAACAAATCTTTAATTCTTCCTCGATGTTTCTTCTTGGACAGATCTGGGCATATCAATTTTCTCATCATTCAACTTGGAGCACTCTCCTTTGTAACCAATCCTTTGAAGATCCCCTTTAACCTTACCGATTTCGATAAACTTTTCAAACTTTTCTATACCTCCATTCAGCATTCTTAAACCCCTTTCGGTACTTGCTAACTTCAATCTTTATTCACCGAGCTCGTCTAAAGCTACCATCCTCTCTAAATCTGTGATAGTGTTCTTCATAAAGAAGTTTTCTTTCTTCAACTTTCATTCTTTCTACATGTTTTCACCCATTTTTCATACATCACTTCGTAAGCCTCATAAATATTCTTTCTTTGATCATTTGAACCACTTTCATCATTATCATAATCTGATATAGAACCTTGACCTGATCTATCTCTGTTTTTCTCAAAAAATTTTGATTTGCCCCTTTTTTGTCTTCAATTAGTTCCTTCTTAGTTACTGTTAGGCATGTAACGAGATTTTTGTTATACAAAGCCACTAACGCAGCACCATTTGTAATTTCTTCTTCACCACCACATTCACTTTTGGATTCATTCTCACTCTAAGTGCTAGTAAAAGATTTCCCTTTTCTCTTCTTCACGGTATTAGCACATTTCGCTTCCACATGTCCAAAGCCCTGGCACTCATGGCATTGAATTCTCCTCATCTTTCTTTCACCCTTTTGAGTTCTGGCTTTTTGTTTGAAATTTCTGATTGATGAGGCCCCACCATTTTGCCTAAAATCGGATTTATCCTTCTTCACTTTCTTTAACCACTTACTGAAATTTTTTGTCAGTTACTCCATATCCTATTCATCTTCAAAGTCATTCACGGCTTTACCAATCTCAGCTCGCAATGCCAATCATTTGCTTTTCTCTCGATTATCCCTCAACAAATTCATCTCAAAATTGGTAAGAATCCCAATTACCTTATCAAAAGATAATTCAGTGATATCATGGGCATTTTTTATAGCTAGAATTTTTGGTATGAACCTCGGAGTCAACGATCTAAATGTCTTCTTAACCATTTTCAAGTTAGAATATTTCTTCCCGAGTTGATGTGCCTAATTCGCTATATCACACAATCTTTCAAGAAAATACCCAATAGTCTTATTTTCATTTATCTTTAATTCTTCAAACCTTACAGCTAACATTTGAAGTTTTGATGCTATCACAGATTTAGACCCTTCAAGAATAGTCTGCAAAAGTATCACATGCTTCTTTAGCCGACTCACAGGCTGATATCATTAAGAAGCGTCCTTCATCAACAACACTAAAAGTGCCTCACCATTATCATTACTAATCATCGGATGCATCCACCAATGTACTACCGAATGTTAGGTTTTTATACCTTGAGCTTGGAAGAAGACTCTCATCCGTGATTTCCATGCAGGATAATTAGAGTCATCCAATAGTGGTGGCCTGGTGTTCGATGCACCCTCTCTCGTAGCCATGTTTGTAAAACTTGAATCTTCACTAACTTGCTGTACCAAGTCCTAATTTGGTGACCTTGCTCTGATACCAATCGAAGAAAACCGAAAAGGTGTAGTAGTTTTGCAAAAACTTCGATTTGACCACAGTTACCTGTAAGGTTCTACTGCAATTACTTGTAACTGTATCTGTTGGTTACTAGACATAAAGTAATTGTGTCAGCAGCTGTAAATTTTTTAGCACAAATGAAAACAGAAAAATAAATACGAAATTTAACATATCAACACCGAAATTTGGTAACGCAGTTCAACATGCCTTGCCTACATCTACAGGGACCTCATCTAGCTTAATTCTTTCACTAACGATAATAGTTTTATACAAGGATTTACTAAACCGACACACTTCAACCCTTGACATTATCCCTCGTCCTCACTGTTGGACCCCGGAAAATTTTTTCTTTAAGTAAGCATGATTTTAAAATAATTTTGGAGTTTAGATAGATTTAATGTTTGGGAATATAATAGTGCTAAGGTTAGTAGGATTTGTTGAATGGATAAATGGAAGTAATGTGTTGATGTAATAAGAATGTTCAAGGACATTTTTGGGAGATCACTTAAGCATGAAAGAACATAAACTTACAAGGAAGGGTAAGATGGACTTTTTGGGCTTATTAAGGGTAGAAATAGAAAAAGGATGTGCTTTTTTTCTTGTTAAGAGTAGAAAAACGTGAATTGAAGAGGGAGAAGAGTGAGAAAACAAAAGCTAGAGAGAGAAGAGAAAGGTTTCGGTGAAGGAAGGAAACAAGAGAAATCAACTAGTTAAGGTGGGCTAACCATATTTTCTTTTGCTCTATTAAAGGAATGAGTTGGGTTTATGTTGGAAGAAGATGGGTTAGGAGAACCCAATGGATTTTAGGGTTTCTAAGTTAGATCTTAGTTTTTACCTAGATGGGTTATGGGTAGGTTAGATTTGAGTTCAATTTTTGCATTTGTTGAAATAGTAGGATTTTCCTGTTAAGTTATGAATTTGTTTGGAATGTTGTTTTGATTAGAACCTTAGTTATTGTAGGGGACCAAGGGAATCCTATTCAAGAGCAAAGGGAAAGGCAATCTTGACTTGGTTTTCGCAAGCTAACTAGGTGGGTAATATGTTTATAGTTTTTTGTGATTGGAAAAATTCTTGCCTATGGGTGAACATGTGTTAAATGTTATGCATTAACAAGATGCGTGACATTTTGATTGATTATGTGATTAATTGTTCGAAAATGATTTGCTGGAATTTATAATGATTCTAATTTTGTTATGCCTCGATATCTGTCATGGAATTCTGTATAAATGAAAAGGAGGTAGAAAAAGCATGAAAGTATATCATTTTAATAAAATGATTCTGAGCATGATTATGTGCTTCCAAAATGGACTCATTCTGTTCATGGGGTAAACTTAGGTTTCCTCATTCTGTTTCATGGAACCCTCGAGCTGTAAGCAAGCTGAAGCATATTGAGTGTTATATGATTGACCAAAAATTGATTAATGTTTAGATTACTTGAATAAAGTATGAATGCCAGCTAGACATATATATATACATACATATGCTTGACTTTGGTTAATTTCCATGGCTATAAATATGTTAGCCACTGAGCTGTGTAGCTCACCCTACCACTTTCTCCTCAGGTGTAGATCGAGAAGATCAGTGATCCTTGCAAGGCAATTGGATACTCAAAGCTAATTAGGTGTCTTTTGTATTAAGTTAGTGACATTTGGCCAGCTTTATAAGCATATCAGGCATTGAGTATCCATCTGTATTTATATTAAGCTTCTAATGAGCATATTTATATGTAATTAAAGCTAAGCTCAGATTGTGTTTGGTTCTGTTAATGATAGATGATCACTTTTGTTTATGTTTATGTTTCGGTTCCCTTATAGGGTTAGAATTCGTGTCCTAACTTTGGGGATGTGAGGAAGATCCAGTTGAATCATCTTCTTATCCACGGTGCATCGTCTTAGTTTTGATTCGTCTTAGTTCAACTTTGCATCGTCTTATTTTGACTTTGCATCGTCTTAGTTTAATCTCTGCTTCGTATTAGTCTTGATTTGTCTTAGTTTGACTTTGCATCATCTTAGTTTGACTTTTCATCATCTTAGTTTAATCTTTGCTCCGTATTAGTCTTGATTGGTCTTAGTTCGACTTTGCATCGTCTTAGTTTAACTTTGTATCGTCTTAGTTTAATCTCTGCTTCGTCTTAGTCTTGATTCGTCTTAGTTCGACTTTGCATTGTCTTAGTTTGACTTTACATCGTCTTAGTTTAATCTTTTTTTCGTCTTAGTTTGGAAGACATATCGTCTTAGTGTTATCGCCTTAGTTTTGGATCTAAGACGCATCGTCTTAGTTTCGTATCGTCTTAGTTTGCTTCGTCTTAGTTTTGTACCTAAGATGCATCGTCTTAGTTTTATCGCCTTAGTTTTGGACCAAAGGCGCATTGTCTTAGTTTCGTATTGTCTTAGTTTGCTTCGTCTTAGTTTTGTGCTTAAGACGCTTCGTCTTAGTTTCTATCGTCTTATTTTTCTTCGTCTTAGTTTTGGACCTAAGACGCATCGTCTTAGTTTCGTATCGCCTTAGATTCTGCTTCGTCTTAGTTCTACTCTTTCTTAGTCCGCTTCGTCTTAGTATCTTCCTTCGTCTTAGTTCCTATGCACTGTTCATCCTACACCTTCTGTTCCATTCTTGATCCTTTTAGAGGCCGAATCTCACTTCGAGATCTTCAGGAAAGTGGTAGATTTAGAAGTTTTCATTCAAACCGTCCTAAAACGCGTGTATCTACCTTCCCATAGGAATTTATAGCCTCTGGTATTGAATTCAAAAAGATTGTTTGCCAGGGGAGGAAGGGTTCGTTGAGATAACCCTACCAGGAAATCCGCTCACGCTTTTTGACTCCGGTCCGAATGTTAGGCTTCGAAAACGAGGCCCAACACTCATTACATGTGAAAGAATTTCACACACAATAACACGACCGACTCGTGTTAACCTCAACAGAGGATTTTCTCAACACTTTTCTTAACAAAAGAATAATAAATAAATAATTCAAGTGATTAACTAACTAAAAATAAGAATAGAAAACACTTGAGGTAAAAAAAATGACTTTTAGAAAGTTTCAACTCCACTGAAATAAATCTGAAAGTTGTCGTAGTAAATTATGGACTGATTTTTGCAAAATCCAACATTAACTCACGGCAAGAGAGGAAGACATCACGCACAACTAATCAAGAAAATACGCCTTTGGTAGAAGAGACACAAAATGGATAAATTGACCTAATCATAAGCCATGCAGTGAAAACTTAACACCAAGCTATGAGCAATTCAAGATGTCGCAGCGACAAAGAACTATTAGCTCACGTACAAAAACTTCACACACTCATAATCAATTAACCAGTAAACCCAGCTGCCTACATACAGAAATAACACCTAGAGATGTTTTCTGCTACACATGTATGGACCACACACCATAGGTTATGTCATCCACCATCTTTTACCTAATTCACCAAAGATACAATAAACAATTGCTTCGCACTGCACACAAAGGTCTTCACACACACGCCCACTGCAATTCTATGCCCACACAATCTCTATAAGAAACGTAATCCACGTAAATCTTCATCTAAGATAGAGTTCTATTTACACAACAACTCTATCCAAGAACTTAATTCAAGTAAGACTTCTTAATATATATTTTTTGATATTATCTGAATATCCAATAGTCAAAAATGCAAAACTAAAATAATAGGACATAGTAAATATCCAAACAATTTCCTCCTTTTTGGCATTTTTGTCACAAACAGAAACTTCTCCTAAATCACATAAACAAATATATAAATTAATTGAAGTTACAATACTCCCCCTCAATCCAAGTTGAAGTTCCAAAAAACATCCATCAAATTCTTCAAGTTCAAGAAACATCCAAAGAAACAATAATGAACATCCATAAATATGGACAGTTTTTTGCAAACTCCAACATTAACTCACGGGAGGAGAGGAAGACATCACGCACAACTAATCAAGTAAATACGGCTTCGATAGAGGACACACATAATGGATAAATGGACTTAATCGTGAGCCATGCAGTGAAAACTCAACACCAAGCCGTAAGCAATTCAAGATGTCGCAGCCACAAAGAACTATCATCTCACGTACCAAAACTTCACACACTCACAATCAATTAACTAGTAAATCCAGCTGCCTACATATAGAAACAACACCTGGAGATGTTTTCTGCTACAAACGCATAGACCACACACCATGGGTTACGTCATCCACCATCTATTACCTAATTTACCAAAGATACAATAAACAATTGATTCCTACTGCACACAGAGGTCTTGACACACATGCCCACTGCACTTCTATGCCTACACAATCTCCACAAGAAACGTAATCCACGTAAATTGTTAGCCCCGAAATTTTTTATGCTAATTAAACATGGTTAAGTAATTAAGCATAATTAACCTAATTAAGCATGATTAGATTAGATTAAGCAAGTAGTGTTAGCATTAATTGAGTTGACATTAATTAAGGTAAGAAGCATTAATTATGTTAGTTGGCATAAATGAAAATTAATGAGTTAATTGGGCTTAATGTTTGAATTGGGCCTAAGTAGTTGAGTTAGAGAAGAGAAGAAGAAAGTTGTCTTGT
>JAOSBM010000205.1:18952145-18964088 GCA_027568955.1 Erythroxylum tenue
AACCAATCCTCCTTCTTTCTCCAAATCTGTTGCGTCGTCTCCTTCTTTCTCCAAAATTGTTACGTCTTCAGTGTCCTCTGCGGAGTCTCTAGTATGTCGTCAGCGTTATGCAGCAGCTACGTCTTCTGGTCATCGTCTTCTTCAGCCATTGTCATCGTCTTCTCTGGATATTTTCGTGGAGGTATTTTCGTCTTCTCGATCCTCTCCTCTGCGTTTGTTTGTGTACATGAACTTTCATTTACAAATTAATTTTTTTGCGTTTGTTTATGTATGGGCATGAACTTTCATTTCTGAAATTTATGAAGTTTCATATTAACTGAATGTGATTAATTTTCTTGCTTCAAAGGCCTTACAAGCATATATAAAGGGTGAGTCAATCAAGTAACAGGATGATAACGGTCTCATTTCTCATTCTCTGTCATTTAGAAATTGTTTAAGGAATTAAGTTTCTCTTTTGTGATAAGTGAATCCAATTAGCTATCAAGGTTGATACTTATCAAACCAAATGATATGAGACTTTCAATAACAATTGTTTTCTCGATGAATAAATTTTCATCAATATGCTATTTTCTTTTAGGAGATTTTGAGGCCTTCTGAGTCTCTCTTTTTATAATAGAAAAGCAAGTTTTTAATTGAACAAAATACAAAATTAAAATGTATTACGGACTATTATACAAATTCTTACAAGTTTATCATATGTTGTAAACATGATTATTGGACTATTGCCAATTCTAAATTGAATATAGATAGTGACATCATATATTGTGAGTTTTGTATTATAATTAATTTGACTTAACTGAGAAACCTATTCCATTATAAGTAGCTTTCTTATCAATTATGTAATTTTTCTTGGATTGATTTATCTTCATTTTTCTTCATAAGATGATAGTAAATGGAAAGACAACTATAAGGATGTTTGGTGGTGGAAACTTCACTTAGAGAGGGATTTTAAAGTATAAAGATTAGGAACTTGAAAATGTTGACAATATGAAATTGGTTTATGGTAGTTTGTGAAAGGTGCGTGAAATAGGTGCTAAATTAGGCTATAAAAATATTATTAGTGTATAGAATTTGATTTTTAGGAAGGAGTTAGTTGATAGTTTGAAGATGTTAGAGTCCAATTGGAGTGCGTTAGTTTTTATTAAATTATTAAAGTTGTATGGTATAGTTGATGTATATTTAAGATTTGTTGATGGATTAGTATCATTTTTACTTGTGATAAAATGACATGACAAATAGCAAAAAAAAGAGGCTAATGATGTTAATGACGTAAATGTAGATGTAGAACTTGAATCAAATGAAAATACTAGAATTGATGTTGATGATACTAAATAGGATGTTGAAGGAAATGTAAAGAAACATAATTAAATTATTATAACTTAGATTTTGACATTAGTGTTGATGTAGGTCATGAGACCATAAACGTTGATGTAAAAGATCATGAGAGTTTCTTGGTTAGTTATGGATATCCTAATGCTTACAAAATATATGCAACTTTGTGATGACGTAGTCAAACCAAGAGATAGGTTCGTGATTTTATTTCCATAAAATGGTTGTTATTGATGGTCTTTAACATTGTAAAACACTTTAAAGAGGCAACTAATGATTATACAATTGCAACAAGATTTGATTTAAGTTTTAAGAGGAATAAACCCAAAAGTATTAAGTACTCTTGCATCAAAGGATGTCTATTTGAACTATATGATTAATTTGGCATAAAAGATAGATGCTTCAAGCTCAAAACATAGAAGATAGGTTATATGTGAAATCAATCCAAAAGTTAAGGTTGGTTATGCGCAATTATATTGTGAGATATTTCAAGAAAAAATTATTGACAATTTGAGCATTAAAATTAAAAAATGGTAGAAGAATGCAGGAAGAAGCTGCATTTTTCAGTTAATTTTAGCATGGGCAAGTATACAAGGAGGAAGGTTCTAAAATCAAAGTCAAAGGAGTAACGTAATGGAGATAGAAAACTTTATGGTTATATTAGTTAATTAAATCAAATAAATGTAGATTCTACAGTCAAGCTTTAACTTAAAAGGAAAAACAAGAAGATAAATTGGTGTTAAAAAAGATGCATGTATGTTTTGATGCTATGAAAAAGAGGTTAAAAAATTTTTAGGACGTAAAATTAGAACTTAACAGCCGTCGCCAACTTTACCGTTAGGATTTTCTAAACGGTCGGTATACTCACCGACGTTCAATTATAACCGTCAGAAATCTTGCCGACGGAATAACCAATACCGTCGGCAAATATTCCAACGGAATGGAAAAGTCTGTAGGTAAATTTACCGATGGTCACAGCTATCCGTCAGTAAATTTATTGACAATCACAGCCATCCATCGTTATATTTACCAACAGTTACATAATATGTCCGTCTATAAATTTACCTACGGCCGTTTAAACGATGCATTTGTCTGTCGATAAATTTATCGACGGTCAAGTCATCCGTCGGTAAATTTATCGACGATCATAGCCATCCGTCGGTATATTTACCAACGGTTACATAATATGTTCGTCTGCAAAGTTAGCTACGGCCGTTTAAATGACGCCTTTCTCCGTCGGTTTATTCCTTTAGTAGCCATCCGTTAGTATATTTACTGACGGTTACATAATATGTCTATCTGTAAATTTACTTACGAACGTTTTAACGACGCCTTTTTTCTTTGATTTATTTCTTCTGTAATTTCCGCCGCTAAACGACATTTTTCTTGTAGTGATATTGATTATTCTATCGCTATCTATGAATTCAATGATCCGTAATTGTCATGAAGGATTGATACAAGTAGCAAACAAGTTATTTATGAATTTTCATATTTAACTTATGATAAACAAAGAAATTAAATTGAATAGTTGCAGCTAACTTGATTATTTAATTTAGGATTTAGTCTTTTTCCAGAACCTTATTGTTATCATTTATTTGATATGGAATGCTATCACGCCTAGTCAATGGATGATAAGTTTTGGTTTGGATGTTCGGTTTGAATCAATTAATTTAGGAAATTTTGAGATTTATTACAGCTATCCTAATATATTTCGGACTAACTACTTGAATCGTGAAAATATTCTTTTTAGACCAATGATTAATGTTGTAATTAGATGGGATCTTTCCCTTGAATTGGTGTTTGGTAATCTTGACTTTCAAATTTAAATTTAGTTGATTTAATTTGTTTTTGTTTTCATTTTAGTTAATCAGTTATTTAATCAAACCCCAATTAATTTTATTGCTTGAAACTAAGAAACTAATATTTAGTTTTCTAAGGATTTGACCTCATTTCACGACTACTACAAAAGTTTGAAGAATTAGAATTATTTTGGGGACTTCAACAACCCGACCAGTCATTTAGAAATTGCCTCTCTACTAGTTAGGGATAAGGTTGTGTACAAAAGACCTCTTCAAATCTCGCGTATTAGCGAGATTCCTACTAAGTATTGTTTCTTTTTTTTTTTGATGAAAGCTAAATGTATATTCATCAAAAGGAGAAGAATATAGTTGCAAAAGGGCATACCCCAGTCAAGTACAGCCAAAACAACATGTTGAAAAGTGCGAAAAGAGTGAAAGAGGGCCAACTACAAAAGACTCCGCAAATCCCCCATGGCCAAACAATCAGTATTAGTCTAAGAAATTCAACGAGAAAGAAGACCCTAAAATCAGACAAAACAGGCAGCCCACCAGAGTAACCTACTAAGTATTGTTGTTGTATACTAAAGATTCTTATTAAGAAAATCTAAAAGAGGCTGAAATGACAAACGGTTGGTAGAAATTTAGACAGGACTGAAGAAAACTTGACATAATATTAAATTTGTACAAATATGATATCCTATATAATATTGAATTTATTAGAATCGGACAAGGAGTGATTATTAGAATATAGAATAAGAGTAAACAAATCTCAAACTTTACGTAAGCAATTAATGCATCAAAGCATTGCCTTAAATATGTATTAATGTAATAACTTGTGGTATTAAATTTATTAGCATCCTAGATGACATTTCTGTGGTGCACCTTAAATAGTCAAAGTCCAATATTGTTATAATATTAGCTCACTAATTGAGTTCCAAAAATAAATTTACCGAGTAATTGGATTTAAAAAACAAATAAAAGGGTAAATTTTGAATTATGTGAAAGGATTAAAAAATGTTTAATTCAAGTTTATAATAACTATGAAGTAGAAAATAAAAGATTAAAAAAAGGAGGAACCTTTTTATCGTCATCGTGAAATGAGATAGCAATTGAGAGAAGCCTTGAATGGTTAAAGCCAATAAATCACTCCTTGCTTGCAATGGTTTCCGACGACACACCATAAAAGAACTTTATAATTATTAGTTTTATTTAATAAATAATTAAATACTTTGATTAATTTTCATATAATGATTAGAAAATTAAAAAGAATTTCACGATAAGACAATTTGGGTTTTTTAAATTGAATTTTAATTAGACCCACCAACCCAGCATATACATAAACAAGTCTAATTTCTAGAATTTTTATTATCATCGAATGTTTTGTCTAATTTTTTTTACAGGAAGTTTTTTTGAATTTGTGTATAATAATATATACACACAGTCCCAGAGCAGTAAACAGTATAATAAAGTAATGAATGGACTTGAAACAAAGAGGGGCGGAAGTTGGAAGTCAGACAAGACAAAAGACCGACAAAAGGGAAAGGCAAGAAATCACCGTTTGCCTCGGCTTTTGTCAAACGGATCGGATCCGGAGAGGAAAGTGATGCGTTGGATGCCACGTTGGAGATGAGATAGGCGGATGTAACTAAAATCCTTTTTAATTATGTGGGACCCAATAAACAAAAGTCAGTGATTGGCCACTTTGTGCGGTTCCTACGTACACATGCCCTCCACTTTCTTACGTGGACCTTGTGCCCTCTGGTATTTTTCAGTTTTTGACGGTTAGGATTTTGTCCGCACGTCATCAAGTATTCGCTTTTCGCTAAATTACAAGCTCAAAGTTACAACTTGATTTATGAATATTTTTCACATAACTTTGTAATTTAAATATTTGCTCACTTATTAGAGTTTATAATGATTGCAAGACATATAAAGCTAGCCATGCTTGCATTTGGTCACAAAATATGAATTTTGAATGTTATCCACATGGCGTCTTTTATTTTTCCTAGCGTATTCCTTTGAAAAACTATTGTTTAGATGAAGGGAGGTCCACCGTAAAGATTGTTGTCTCCAAGCCGTTGAATGAGCCGATTTACTTTATTGGGTCGAGAGTAGCACCACAGTACTTCTGATTTTGCTTATGGTGAATGAAGAAAAAGAAAAGAGGTAGCCTATAATACATATGGGATAAGTAGAGTTTATATACAAGGATCAAAAGGAAAAGCAGAAAAGGGTTCGTAGGAATATTTAATTAAAAAAAATGAAGACCAAGTATTTCCTTGCGATGGTGCGTAACAAAAGGTGTGTAGCTTTCTGCCACCAATAACTTTAATTATTATTCTTCCTCAATAATTGGGTTTTCGACAAGCTAATAGGATCATGAGTACCAGCAGAAGGCGTGAGGATTCTTGATTCATACTTGTTACCAAACATTTATAGAAGTAATAGCCTACCACAAAGTGTATTTAGAAAAAGTAGTCCATGTAGTTTCCAAATATGAGTAGGATAAAGGCTGCCCCAATAGTAATTCATGTGGTTAAACCCTTTTTTTTTTTACAAAACAAATGGTTGATCTACCCTAAAACCAACACTCATCGTGATTTAGACTCATCTATATCACCTTAAACTAGCAAGAAAAATAAAATTGCATGTAAGACAAAGTTACCACGTGGATTCGCTAATGCTTTGGAATTGGTGGCTCGGATATGCAATTGTGCAAGTCTTGGCAATTAGAAAGCTGATATTGAGAGTGAAATTCAATATGAGGTACGAGGCTCTGAGCCAAATTAGAGTTGACGTTTTGACGCAATATACATACTTTTAAAGGGATAATGAGTGTACTTTCTTATGATCAATTGAGGAAAGATAATATACATATAAAGGAAAACTTTTGAGCACAAAATTAAGGGAAAACTGGGAGTAGCAGTTCTTTCAACCTCTTTCTTTGATGCTTATATAAAAGAGTAAGGGGAGAAAATTCCATGTCACCATTGCACAACCAATAAAGCTAATTGGTAATCACATATGGTATGAGACTGATCAAGTTGGTTGCTGGTCCCCTGTAAAGCATAATCATGAGACTAATATCAAAGTTAAGACTCTTTGGAGTGAGGGTTGAACTTTTGAGATAATGGAACAAAATTAAAGAATAATCTTCTGGGTTGAATTATTCGATAAATACCAACTCTATCAGTCTCTCTATACTTTCATAGTGAAATATGGAATCGCAGCAACTAGACGCCCTGTCTTGGTCGGCTCTTGATGGATCACTGATAGCTAACTAGGAGAGCTCTAAACTCGCAAGCACACCACCAAGTTCATGTGCCATTCTGTAAAAGAAACCTTAGTTACGTATCTCAGATCGAACATAAAAGAGGAAAAAAAATGAAGAAATGCGAAAAATAATTGATTTCAGTTTCATGACTTCAAACGAGATTTTTGAAGTTAAAACGAATGCAAATCTACCGACACCTTCACAAGATTTGTTCACCACAATGCGTTAACTTTTCTATAGCTTTTTGAATAAGTGAACTTCTGAATGGGTTAGAGTATTCGTACATTCATAATTTTTATCAACAGCTGCAGGAGATCTTAACTTTCTATATATAATATTCATAGCGGGCTCCTCATCACAAGCTTAATACGGGTCCGATCCACACTAATCAGAGTACATTTTTCTTTCTAAACTTTAGTCCAATGATTCAGATTTTTTATTGGACTACTTTATTATCTTTATTCTTATCAAAGCTTAATCATAAATTTATCAAAACTGCTAAAATGTAATTAATTGTTGTTTATCTCAGTAAGAAAATATCCAACACCACTAATTTGCTAGAATCGCCTAACGTGTGTTGAATTGTATTCAAGTTGTAAAAGGTAGACTCGTCAACGTCCTTTATTATTTCCTATCAATATGGATGTAATTAAAATCTCAATCAAAGGTTTACTTTCTCACCAAATTTGGTTTATTTCTATTTATTTAGACACGATGTTCATCACTTCTACTGCTACAAATACAGAATCTTCTCAATGCACGTGTGATACGCAGGACACGGCTCATCATAGAAAGCACTCCTTAGTTTGGAAAAGTTTCTTCAACTTGGATTCTTTAGGAGAAATTGTGTTCCACAGAATAATAATAGCATGATATAGCCAAGAACATGGACAATGCAATCTCCATGCTATACGCAACCTTATACCAAGTTTTATGCAAATATGCATTATACATGGTATAAAAGCGTTGTAATCGCAGAGCAAAGTTGCAACAGTAGGTGTGAGGGTGGTACTAAAGGTTGGTCATATCTACGCCTTCATCAGACAGGTTTGATCGGACTCTTCACTTGGCTGAGAAAGTCATTGTTTACTTCAGACATTCCAATACTTGAAGGAGTGTTCACAAATCATGATACATATGTTCTAAGACTTCGAAAGATTTTGCGTTAAAAGACTTTTATGAAGTGCAACTTCAGCATTTGGTTCTCTTGTGAACAAACATAGAAAAGTGCAATCCACTCCTGCAGACTTTTCTGATGACGTTCAAACATGTCAAGGACCTCCTTGACCTTGAATTTGGAGTGTGAATATTAAGACGATGAACGTGGACATAGGAAAAATGGGATGAGAGACATTTCTCCAAGTTTAATTTCTCTCGTACCCATCACTTGAATTCCCTATTAGATCCATCCCCTTTTGCCTACCAGAAGTAGTTTGGGGTTCCACTTTTTCAATGAAAGCATAGGTCAGCTACACACCTAAACTATCTATGGTGCTGCTAGTTGATAACGAACTGATTTCCTGTTAGTTCGATAGATCACATTGGGGCCTTTATATTGCAAAGAGTTTCATACCGCACGTATGAGTATCTATGAAGGTCAACGACGATCAATACTAGAAAAATGGAGTTTAAGGATGGAAATTACCGACAGAATGTGAAGGTTTTCTATCGACAAGCTAAGTTAGCGACGGAATTTATCGACAGAACGAGTCGTCGGAGAAATGGCCATAGGTAATAATTGGCATTTGAGTACAAATTTTTCGTCGCTAATTTACCGATGGACATTTTCTGTTTCGTCGCTATATTTAGCGACGGTAATTTTTGTGATGTCGGTAAATTTAGTAACGAAAAGTTTGTTTCGGTCGGTAAATGTTGCGACAGACAAGGCTCCTCTTTACCGATGGATTTCTCAAATCAGTGGGTATATTCACGACTAATTTTACCGATGGATCTTAGTGGTCCGTCGGTAAATTCACTGCACTATTCCAAAGGATTTTGGTTATCCGTCGGTAAATTCACATTTTACCAAGGGATTTTGTTTTTTCGTTGGTAAATTCACTAATATTGTTTTTTTAAAAATTTCCCTGTATTTAATTTTATTTGATAATCTTATGATTGATGTATAATTTATACAGTTTTCAGTTATCTGTTGATAATATTTTGGTTTGTTTCTACATTTAATTTGTTAAAACAAAAAGTTGATTGATGATATAAAGTAAAAATTATCTTAATTGATAATAAAAAATTATTACCTACAACAGTAAGTATTTAATTCATACAAAATGACTACAACTATGCTATTTATTTGGAAAATATGTGAATACTCTGAATGTTGCGATGAGAAGCTATCCTTCCCCTTCAACTCATCCATCTCATTACGAAGTTGGGCTATGTACTCTATCGACTGTTGCAACTGAATTGCCAGTACCTGTACTATGGACCGTCAACTAGATGTTGTTGTACTAGATGTGGAGAAATGCGAATAACATGTATTTGCAAATGAACCTAAGCCGAAGATCCTTCCATGACGGTGCCTACTACCTACAGCATGAAGATATGTTTGACTCTTATCAACATCTTCAGATATTAAGACTATCGTTAAATGCTTTCTTGTATTTTGTCCTATCAGAAGGCAATGTTTACGTTAATAAGTGATAATTATTAAGCATTTAAGCATTAATATTAAGGCACAAATTTCACGTACATTTAGTTCTCTACATTTAGTGTTGACAAAGGTCACACCGTCATGCTTTTTAGTGTGAGTGTGCAAAAAGAGTTGACGAGGTGTAGGCTTCTTGCCCATAGACTTTTCCTGCATCAAAATAAAGTGTTATAAGTGAACTACAATTTTTAAAAAATTGTGTAGAATTTCCTCTATTTTTATAATATTTACCCTTTGTTGAACAAAGAAAATAACTCAACAACATAGCCATATATGGCATCAGACATTTATAACATTATCATTCTCTATAATAAACATTTTTGTTCCAAAATTTACACATCAAATTAAATTGAAATACATCAAAGTAAAACAATCAGAATATAAGTGTAAAGTTTAGATACTTGTAAGTTTCTCTGCATGCTCGTGGTGGATAATAGATCCTCTAGTGTGTACGGGAAGACTATCTCCTCGCAGTCTTCCATGTCTGTTAGTAGAATTACGCTCTGAAATGGATATTGCCTTGGGTGATGTCCAATACTACTGCCAACTACTCCTTATTTCTTCAGAAATATAAAGAGGTTGTACACTAGTCTTGTGTATCGCACCAACAAAGTCTCTATAATGTGTATGAGTTTGCCTCTCCCATACATTAATAACCGCGTCAAATTCAGAATCCCAAAATATTTCTTTCTATAAAAGAAAGAAAAACATACGATAAGTACTTATAATATACAATATTTATCTAATTAATATATAGAAATTAATTACAAAAAATACAAAAAAAATATATTTTTTGTACCTCAAACTTCTGATAATAAAAATCCTTTGTCGCCTGAGAGATATTCTTCTATATATAACCCTTAAAATCATTATTCTCCTTGAACTTAGATGTCATGTTTCTTGAGCACGATCTAGACGGAATCAACCTAATATAAAAATATAAAAATATATTTTTTAAATTTAGACCTATAACTTAATTATAAATATATGGTGTTTCATGTATTTTCACTTATAAATTGTTAACAATTGTGATGTAAATTCTTCCATCAACTCCCTCAGCTCTAGGCTGGAGGTTGCCTCCTTCATCCGCAACGTGTACCCTGATATCTCTATCAATATAGGGGAGGTGGATGGTGTAAAGCTGTTGGATGGTGTAACAGTCGATATGGAAGTGATACCTCATCTGTATATGTAGTAACTGGAAGTATAACATCTGATTCTGTTAGAGCTGCATAATGTGATGCTTCATTTGGAAAGTAACTGGCTGCAAATCATAGTTTGAACCTTGGTCGCATCATATCCTGTTTTCTCTTTGGTGACATATTTTAACATGAAATTCATACTTTATTGAATATTCCAGAAATATAACAATTTCAATTTAATATATAACAATATACTGTTGATTCAATAATTGATTTATTGAATATAATATTCTATTATAAACACAAATTAATCGTTATCAATACTTAATTGTAAATCAAAATCATTAGCATCTTTTTTTCTAAAGAATTAGAATCAAACTCAGACCCCTCTTTAGATCTCTTTCCCTCCTCATCTTCTCCAGACGAAATTTCAACATATTCATTATTTGGATCGTTCAAAGGTTCATTCTTATCATATATAACAGATGCATTTATTTTATAAACATCTTCATGAAACGCTTCACTTTCAATTTTCTGTTCTCCTTTTCCATATGAATACAAAATACCTCTAGGTTTAACGTTGCAAACGACCATCCAATCTGACTTATCTCTTTGTAAGGTGGGAAAAGGAACATAATACACCTGTATCGCTTACATCGCCAACATGAAAGGTTCAAATTGTCTGAATCTTCTTCGCTGGTTGATTTCAACTAGATTGTATTAGCTATGTACTTTTGTACCAACATTAGGAGTTGGATCAAATCCGTCACACTTAAATATCACACTCCGTTTTATTGGCAATGCAGGATACTTAATTTCAAGTATCTCAATAATTTTACCATAGTAATCCATCAATTCTCCCTGTATGCAAACCCCATTATTTACTATCGCCATGCTATGATCGGATATATGGTTTAATAATTCACAAAGGTCCTTTTGCAAGATTACATATGAACTTGTTCTCTATTGGATTTTCTAAGGCCTACACAAAAGAAATTATCATATTAAATAGTATAATGTCATTTGAACTCTTTAATCTTATAATTCAATCATTTCAATAATTATAAGTGAAAACTTACATATTTCATCAAGGAAAATGTCTTCCAACTTCTTTATTGATATCATCATATGTTTTCTTGGGCATAAGCTCGCGTAACCATTCCTTGTATAATCTAAAAACTTTATTATGTATTTTAGTTATGAATGACACTAAATTTTAAAACCCAAACAATCAATTTCAAAATCAACTTCAACTTACTGCACGAAAGGTTGAACCTCTGGACAGTTAACTAAAATGTAAACATAGGCTGCAACTTCCCACTACCATAAGGCAAATACCAGAATACCCGAAGGGTATCTAGGTACTTACCATATGACAATGGCATGTTGGAGCGAAACATCACTCACTTACACAAGCATTCAGAAAATTTCACATGGCAATCTATCCTACACATGGCATCATTTAAACATACTCGAAAATCACTAAGTTTTAAAAACCAAACATTCAACCCATCCATTCAAAGTGTTTACACTGAAATCTACTAAACAAAAGTACAAACCCTTATACAAGGTCTAGCAAACCACAAACACACACTAAAGTACTTTCGGTGTCAGCTGACAGACCTCTGAGCCATAACTCTATCCAAAAAGGTCCCTTAATTCTGACTAAGGAACTAGGTCTCCTGACTCGTACCTGAAAAACACATTGCAAATTTTGCTGAGTTTTGCAACTCAATG
>JAOSBM010000205.1:18964188-18975830 GCA_027568955.1 Erythroxylum tenue
CTCCTCAATAGTTAGAGACTTTTGTACTAAGTTAGTACTACTTTTGGATAGTTCATTGAGCATCTCATTTTGGCATCTTGATGTATTTTGTTTTTAGCATGGATTTGTTGAATATTTTGCTATTGTAATGGCATTATTGGATGATTGTGCTTAGCTTGTCTTAGCTTGATAAATGTGATGCGTATGAATGAATGTTTAGCTTCCGCAGTTTCTTTCTTTTTTTTGTCTCGACGAATCACCCTGGGTTCAGCCTTGGGGGTCAGGACTCGGGCCCAACGGTCTTCATTTTCTGACTCCGTACTGTAGAGGTTGGGTTTCCGGTAACGGGACCCAACATGGATTGTAATGTTGATTTGGATATGTTGCTTCCGCTGCAAAATGATTTCTAAAATTTTTTTGAAATCTACCATTTCTCCAAATAATGCATGCTTTCCTTTTCAGATCCAACAATGATTACATGCATAAATAGATCAAAAGGATTTGTTTCGGGTTGTAATATGGTAAGGGTTAATGTGGGTCCAAAGAGGTAAAGGGTTTAACACAAGCATACATAAAGTAATAAGCGAACAAAGGGATACAAAACATATTTTGAGATATACAAATGTAAATATACTACTACTCCACACTTATTGATGCTACCAAAAAATTCTTCCCTTTTTCTTTTCTTTTCTCTTTTCTTTTTTTTTAAAATTGAAGAAACAACAAACAAAATAGAAACTAGATACAATGTGATCGAAGAGCAGAAGTATAACTCAACTCATCTCAAAAACTAGAAAAAAATATTTTCGCAAAAATCCCAAACTAGCTCATCACTTAATACTTTACTAAGCTTATGAATGGGTAGGCTAATGAGGCTTCGAGTTTTAAAATATTGGGTGTTTTCAAGAAACAAAAGGGCTAAGGCTCAACTGGGGTAGCAAGGGATAATAAAAGGGCATGTCATTTAAGCCAAGGGCTATCACAAAAAGAGCCTTAATCATTTCTATTAAACATGCATCTAGTAGACTCAAACTGATTCAAAGAAAGTTCGAAGACCTCCCTCGGGCATTGAATCTCTGGCCTTAGCCTGCCTACCAGTCATGATCTCTTGTAAGAACAAAGGGAAGCACTAATCAACTATTTCAGCATGCCATTGGAAGAAATGGTTTGAACCGCCTGATGTTGAAGAATTAGCGGAGGAGTTGTGGTTAGGGGTGAAATGCCACTCGAACCCAGAGCTAGCTGGTTCTCCATGAAATGCGTTGAGGCGCAGCAATTTTCGGAGCAATCGACTACAGCAATGATTGGATCGTCGATTCAGGGTGTTCTAATCCAATCAAATGACCAGCGACAAAGAGAAGTAAGCTAGCAACCTAATGAGGCACCACACACTCAATGAAATAAGATGACTATAGATGGAGTCATATAGGCTCAATCCTCACGTTTTTTCAAATGAAAATTTGTTATGCATTTCTACACTACCTCATTGTTCAAGTGTCACATTTTGAGTAAATTTATGTAACCAACTACTTTTCATCAATCAACATGATTCACTCTCTACTCAAGTAGCCTAATTCAAGTTCAAAAATGTGTTCAATATTATTCCAACTAGCATGACCTCCTCGCGCATGGATAGCACATTGTCCTTAATGTGTCAAGGCAACCACAAAATGAAATAAAAACATCAGACACGACATCAATCACGCAAACAAGTAAAATAACTAATAAAGTAAATAAAACAATGTAAAAAGTGAAGGGTAAGAAAGCTTATGGAGATTGAGGTGGTGAAGGTGTAGGAGAAGGGACTTTAATGTTTTGCTTCTGGAAGAACTTCAGAAATTTGTTCTTGATATACCGCTGCTCCTTGTGTACTTGTTGCACTTGGTTTCCAAGCTTATTGATTTGCAGCATCATTTATTGCTGATTTACAACCATCTGATTATGAATTTGCTGAAACCAATCAACATCTACTGCTGTTGTTGGTTCCTCTTCGACTTCGTCTTCTTAATGTTAGACCCCAAATTTTTTTAATTATTATTGATTTATTTGTTTAATTATTTTTTTGTTATTTGTTCGATTGTTTAGTTATTTTGAATCGGGTCATTAAATCTAGTAAGCACAAAAAGAGATTAGGATTTGATGGAAAGATTAGAATTAAGTGGGGATTAATATGTTGTTAAGTGGATTAAGGAGTTAGAGGCATAAAAGAAAAAAGAAGGGGTTGAATTGGAAGAACCAAGTAAGTGAACGACAAGATGGGGAAAACAAGAATAGAAATGTGTCTTGGTTAAAAGAAGAAGAGAGAGTGTCGTGGAAGTGAGAAGAGAGGAAAGAAGAGAAGAAAAGAAGAGGAAGAGAAAATCAAGCTAAGGTTTGGAGATCTTGAAGAATTTGAAGGATCTTGGAGCGAAACAAGTTAGTATAAGCGTTAGCCCTTCTTGATTTGTTGAATGAAGGATATTTAGTGATGGGTAGGAGTGAAAAAAATGGAGTTGAATGTGTGTAAGAAGTTGTTGATGAATGGTATATGAAAATGTTTTAATCTTTTTGTTGATGAACAAGGATAGCTTATGAAATGGGTTTATGAATGATTTTAGGATGAAATGAAGTTGGAAATGAGGTAGAAAGGATGATTTTTGTATAAGATGTGTTAGGTGTAAGAATTTGGGTGTGGGAAATCTTGAAAAGGAAGCATGTTTTGCGTATGCCTCTGTCAAAGTTCGTCGCAGTCAACTCAGGGGTTCGTCGTGCTAACTTGTAAGATTTTTAGCACTGAACATCCTTTGATATTTTAGGCAAAACTTTTGCTGTAGACGTCCACATGTGGTGATTTTTTATTTGGCATAAACTAGATACATAGGGCTACAAGTTGTATGAAGAATCAAGTGTAAATTCAGTCTCTAAAGATATCAATTTTCGGAAGGAAGTGGAAGGAATTTGAGCATAGAATATTGTTTCAGTATAAGAGCATCCTGAAAATTGAATGATTTCAATGTCATCGGAAACATAAGGCAATGACGAACATTTTTCTAGAAGGAAGTGTTACCAAATTTCTTCATTTACCTGGTCATAGCAATCGTGGAAAAGTTGACCCGAAAGTCTAGGTTTTGAAAGGATTATAGTTCAATTTTAACATTTTGATTATTGAAGCCTTATGAATTTCCTTTAAATGTTGGTCGAATGAGAACTTGGTTTGTTATAAGAAACCAACCAAACCCGATTCAAGAGCAAGAGGAAGGACAACATTTAACTTGGATTGTCAAGCGAAATTAGGTGGGTAATGTATTTATAGTTGTTGTGTAAGATGGGAAAATTGTCTTGCTTGTTTATATGTTGTGTATTAAATTCCTTGTTTTGAATTGTGGAAATTGTTGAAAATGCATTGTGATTGTGATCATGTATTGCCTTGAAAAATGTCATGGCATTTTTTATGAATGAAAAGATGAGAAAGCATGATGAGCATGAAAAGTATGAATGTGTATGAAATGATTTAAGCATTGAAATTTTATTGAATTTAGGCAAGAGAGGAACGTTTCGTTAGTCACGTGCATGTTGACATATAGCCTTCTCTCGGCTACTCGCTTGAGGTCACGAGATCCTGAGAAATCGGACTCGTTTCATTCACGGTATACACTTTGGTTTATCTGTTTTGCTCCACGAAACTCTCGAGCTATTTATTGTGCATTTCATCATTGAACAAGAAGATCGTTGATTCTTGCAAGGCATCAGAAACTCCAAGATAGTTAGAGACTTTTTTACTAAGTTAGTGATTTTGGTTAGCTTTATAAGCATATCAACATTAAGCATCATCTGGTATTTGTATTAAACTTTGATATGTATGATGATATGTAAGTAAAGTTTGTTTAATCTCTTTGGGATTATAATGACACGAAGAATTGAAGTTTCTTTTATGTATGAGTATGTTTAGCTTGTGGTTAGATTTGAATGCATCTGTGTTAGTATTACTTGTAAATGTTGGGAGTCGGGTTTTGGAATTTGGTAGTTCATCGCACCGAAGCCAGTCTTTCGCCGCGGCGTACTTTTCCCGAAGGGTGAGGAGCGCTTGCCTTGAGAGTTCGTCGTGACGAACCCGCCACTTTGTCTCGCTGCTGATCCTTCAAACTTAAATCCTTTTGACCCTCCCCTCACTTGGTCCATACCTGATGATCTCAAGCGGTCACTTTGGGTTAAGAAACGGGACCCGGGCCTAACATGTTTGGTATCAGAGCTTAGGCTTTTGCCTAGGCTTAGAATGCATAAGAGTATGAATTGTATGCTATGTGATTATGTGTTGCATTGCGAATTGATTGATTACATTAAGTGACATGCATATCATACATGTAGGAAATAAGATTGAAATGTAGCTAATCATTAGTGTTTCCATTGAAGGAGTGAGATGCCACCTCGTAGAAGGACACGATGAGTTCTGCAAGGATCAGTTGCACCTGACTCTCTAACAAGACAGGAGAATATTCATGAGTCGGTAGCCCTCGGAGATGCTAAGGCTTCTGTAGGGTAAGGTGGTGAGCCCGTTCAATTGCAAACGTAGGAGTCGCTTATTCTGCAGGAACAAGTGCCTCTATTGGATCCGAGAATGTTCCAAGCCTTTACTCAGGCATTTGTCCAGGCAATGGGTCAAATGCCACAGACTTCTGCTCCAGCCCTAGCTAAGAAGGGGAAACAGTTTGATAAGTTGAGGAAGTATGGGGCAGTAGACTTCTATGGGACAACGGATACAGTAGACTAGTTTGCTTTAGGTAGATTCTCTACATTGGTGGGAGAGTGTTCCAAGGAGCTAGATGAGACTGCCAGCGTTGGCATGGAAGGACTTCTTAGTAGTGTATAAGAAGAAGTACCTGTCTGAGGTGTATATTCAGCAGAAGCAAAGGGAGTTTTTGAGTCTCACCGTGAGGGAGATGATGGTGAGCGAGTATAAGCGCCAGTTTACACAGCTATCCCAGTATGTAGCAGAGATGATGCTGAGTGAGGCAGCTAAATGACGTAAGTTTGAATCGAGGTTGCACCTAGCTATTCGAGAGAAGGTGGTGGTATAGAATTTTTGTGACTTTCAACAGCTAGTTAAAGTGGCACTGAGGGTTGAAAATATTGAAAACATAAAGAGTGCTGTGAACAAAAAGAGAAAGGGGAGAGAATAGTTCAAGAGGGGAGGTGGTACTCCTACGCTTGAAATGAGTGCCAGGACCTTCCCTGGGCAATCTGAGGAGCGGAGTAGTGGGGCCAGTATGTCTAAATCTATGAGGACTCCTACTTATTCTCATCAAGCCTCTACGACAGGAGGAAACAAAAGGGGAGAGGGTAATGCATCGTCCATAGAGGGGATTTCTACAGATTGACAGGAGCTTGCTTCAACTGTGGGGAAAAAAGGCACATGGCTAGAGAGTGCCCTTAGCTTGCAAGACAGGAGAAATCTTAGATGCAAGCTTCGAAGAGAATTGAGACTATGGGACACAAGACTGTAACTGAAGTAGGCAGTTCTGATGCAGCTAAAAGGATGAGCCTTCCAGGGAGACCAAGGGGCAGGCACCAGCTAGGGTGTTTGCAATGACACGGGAGGATGCAGAAACTGTTCCAGAAGTTATAACTGGTACGGTTAAATTATTTGATGTTGATATTGTTGTTTTGATTGATCCGAGGTCCACCCACTCAATTGTTTGATTGGGTAGAATTATGTATGGTTAGAATGTGAGTCCGTTAGATACTCCTTTGATGGTGAGTACTCCAATCGGCCAGTATATTATTATTAGTCAAGTGCATAGAGGGTGTGAGATATGTGTTGGTGGCGAACACTTAGTGGTGGACTTAATGTCTTTGAAAATGGGAGGCTTAGATGTAATTTTAGGTATGGACACATTAGAGAAGTACAATGCCCATCTGGATTGTAAAAAGAGGACAATGGAGTTCGAATTGAACAACGACGTAAGAGTGGTGTTTACAGGGGATGTAAAAGCAAGCCCGCTTAGAATTGTTTCAGCTCTGACTGCATAGAAGATGATAAGGAAAGGATGTGAGGTATTTTTGGCCTATGTGGTAGACACAAGGGTAGAGAGAGGGAAGCTAGAAGATATTCCTATGGTCATGGAGTTCTTGGATGTCTTTCCAGAGGAATTACCATGACTACTACCATCTAGGGAAATTGATTTTTCCATTGAGCTTCTTTCAAGTACTACACCGATCTCAATTCTGCCTTACCGAATGGATCCGGAGGAATTGAAGGATCTTAAGGAGTAATTGGAAGAGTTGTTGGAGAAAGGTTACATTAGGCCAAGCTCTTGGCCTTGGGGAGCTCTGATCCTTTTTGCAAAGAAGAAAGATGGGCATTGAGTATGTGTGGGGATTATAAGAAGCTCAATCATGTCACCATAAAGAACAGATATCCGCTTCCACGCATAGATGATTTATTTGATCAATTGCAAGGGGAAAAAGTCTTCTCCAAGATAGAATTGAGATCGGGTTATCACCAATTGAGGATAAAGGAGTCTGATGTGCCAAAAACTACTTTCAGAACACGAATGCCCCTGTAGCCTTTATGGACTTAATGAATAAAGTCTTTAAGCCTTTCTTGGACTGATTTATCATTGTCTTTATTGATGATATCTAAGTTTATTCTAAGAGTAATAAGGAGCATGAAGAGCATTTGAGGATTGCCTTAGAGACATTGAGAAAAAATGAATTGTATGCCAAATTCGTCAAAAGTGAATTTTGGTTAAGGGAAGTAGCATTCCTTGGACATGTAATCTCAAAACAAGGAGTGCATGTGAATCCGAGAAAAATAAAAGTTGTGCTTAAATGGGAAGCACCTAAGAATATAACAGAAGTGAGGAGTTTCTTGGGTTTTGCTGGGTATTATAGGAAGTTTGTGGAGTTCTTTTCCATAATAGCAGCTCCACTTACCAAATTGACAAGGAAGAATTAGAAGTTTGTGTGGACAGAGGAGTGTCATAATAGTTTTGAGGAATTGAAGAATAGGCTCACAACTACACCGATTTTGACTTTGCCTTCGGGTAGTGATGGGTATACAGTATATAGTGATGCCTCAAGGAAGGGATTGGGCTGTGTATTGATGCAAGGAGATAGAGTCATTGCTTATGTTTCTAGGAAATTAAAGCCTTATGAGAAGAATTATCCTACGTATGACTTGAAGTTAGCTGCCATAATTTTTGCATTGAAGATATGGAGACATTACTTGTATGGAGTTACTACTAGGGTTTTTATAGACCATAAGAGTCTTAAGTATCTGATGAGCCAGAAAGAATTGAATCTGAGACAGAGAAGATGGTTGGAACTACTGAAAGATTATCATTTGATGATAGACTACCACCTGGGGAAAGCTAATGTAGTAGCGGATACACTAAGTAGAAAATCGACTATGACACATGTGGTGATAGTATATGTTCCTTTGTTGAAGGAATTGGCCAAACTTCAAATGACATCGAGGCAGGCTATATCTGGGTGTATATCGGCTAACTTTAGGGTAAGGCCAGTGTTAAATAAGAAGATTAAGGAATTGCAGGCACAGGATGAGTACTTGAGCAAGCTTAGAGAAGATATTAAAAATGATAAACCTTCTGAAATAGAGATAAGAGAAGATGGATTGATGGTGGTTGGTAACCGACTATGTATTCCAGATATCCAAGAGCTGAAAGAAGAGATTTTTGATGAGGCGCACAATGCTCCCTATGCTATGCATCCGGGGAGTACGAGAATGTATAGAGATTTAAAAGAGCACTTTTGGTGGAAGGGAATGAAGAAGGATATTACGGAGTATACTAAGAGATGCTTAGTGTGTCAGGAAGTCAAGGCTGAGCAATAGGCACCTTTAGGCAAGCTTAAGCCTTTTTCTATTCCTGAATGGAAGTGGGAAAAGATTATGATGGATTTCTTGATGTGGTTGCCCAGAACCAACAGGAAAATGATGCAATATTGGTGATTGTTGATAGGCTAACCAAGTCATCCCATTTCTTGCCAATTAAGCAACAGATTCTTTGAATGTTTTGGCCAAGAATTATATAGATGAGATACTCAGACTTCATGGGATTCCGAATTCTATAGTTTCTGATAGAGATCCGAGGTTTACCTCCAAATTTTAGGAAAGCTTACGGGAGACTTTAAGAACTAAGTTGTACTTTAGTACAACTTTCCATCCACAAACTGATGGACAATCGGAGAGAACAATACGAACTTTGGAGGCAATGTTGAGAGCTTGTGTTATGGATTTCAAAGGTTTATGGGATGATCATTTGCCTTTAATTGAGTTTGCTTATAATAATTCCTATAACTCGAGAATTCAAATGGCACCTTATGAAGCTTTGTATAGTAGGAGGTGCAAAAATCCTATTTATTGGGATGAGGAAGGTGAAAGGAAACTTATAGCGCCTGAGTTAGTACAAGTTACAGTGGATAAGATTAAATTGGTGAAACAGAGAATTAAAGCAGCTCAAGATAGAATGAAGAGCTATGCGGATGCACATAGAAAAGAGATGGAATTTGAAGTTGGAGACAAAGTGTTTCTTAGAGCTTCTTTATGGAAAAGGGTTTTGAGGTTTGGTAAGAAAGGCAAGCTTAGTCCGAAATATATAGGCCCTTATGAGGTCATAGAGAAGATTGGGCCCTTGGCCTATAAGTTAGCTTTGCCACCAGAATTATCTAAGATTCACAATGTCTTCCATGTATCGATGTTGAGAAGGTATCGGTTCGATCCTTCGCACATAGTTCAACCTTCAGAGCTTCAGCTAAGGGAGGATTTGACTTATGAGGAGCAACTAGTGGAAATTTTGGACTCGAAGGAAAAAGTTTTGAGAAACAAGAAAGTGAAGCTGGTTAAAGTCTTATGGAAGAATCATTCGACGAAGGAGGCTACATGGTAGCCTTTGGAAGCAGTGAAGGCAAGGTATCCACACCTCTTTGGGGACTCAGGAAAGAATTTAGAGGATGGAATTCTGTTAGAGGGTGAGAATTGTTAGAGCCCAAAAAAATTTTCAATTATTATCGATTTATTAGTTTGATTATTTGTTTATGTTTTGTTTATTATTTGTTCGGTTGTTTAGTTATTTTGAATTGGGTCATTAAGTCTAGTAAGCACGAAAAGAGATTAGGATTTGATGGAAAGATTAGAATTAAGTGAGGATTAATATATTGTTAAGTGGATTAAGGAGTTAGAGGCATAAAAGACAAAAGAAGGGGTAGAATTGGAAGAACTAAGTAAGTGAAGGGCAAGATGGGAAAAGCAAGAATAGAAATGTGTCTTGGTTAGATGAAGAAGAGAGAGTGTCATCAAAGTGAGAAGAGAGGAAAGAAGAGAAGAAAAGAAGAGGAAGAGAAAATCAAGCTAGGGTTTAGAGATCTTGAAGAATTTGAAGAATCTTGGAGCTAAACAAGTAAGTATAAGCATTAACCCTTCTTGATTTGTTGAATGAAGCAAATTTAGTGATGGGTAGGAGTGAAAAAAAATGGAGTTGAACGTGTGTAAGAAGTTGATGATGAATGGTATATGAAAATGTTTTAATCTTTTGGTTGATGAACAAGGATAGCCTATGAAAAGGGTTTGTGAATGATTTTGGGTTGAAATGAAGTTGGAAATGAGGTAGAAAGAATGATTATTGTATAAGATGTGTTATGTGTAAGAAGTTGGGAGTGAGAAATCTAGAAAAGGAAGCATGTTCTGCATATGCCTCTGTCAAAGTTCGCCACGGCCAACTCAGGGGTTCGCCGCGGCGACCGAACATGCATCGATATTTTGGGCATAACCTTTGTTGTAGATGTTTACATGGAGTGATTTTTGATTTGGCATAAACTAGAGACACAGGGCTACAAGTTGTATGAAAAAATCAAGTGTAAATTCAGTCTCTAAGGATATCAATTTTTTGAAGGAAGTTAAGCATAGAATATTGTTTCAATATAAGAGTAGTCCAAAAATGTTTAGGGTATAACTTTTCAATTACTAAACCAAATTGAATGATTTCAGTGTCATTGGAAACATAAAGCAATGAAGAACATTTTTCTAGAAGGAAGTGTTACCAAATTTCTTCATTTACTTGATCGTAGAGATCATGGAAAAGTTGACCCAAAAGTTTAGGTTTTGAAAGGATTATAGTTGAATTTCAGCATTTTGATTATTGAAGCCTTATGAATTTCCTTTGAATGTTGTTTGAATGAGAACTTGGTTTGTTATAGGAAACCAAGCAAACCCAATCCAAGAGTAAGAGGAAGGACAACATTTCACTTAGATTGTCAAGCGAAATTAAGTGGGTAATATATTTATAGTTGTTTTGTAATATGGGCAAATTGTCTTGCTTGCTTATATGTTGTGTGTTAAATTGCTTGTTTTGAATTATGGAAATTGTGAAAATGCATTGTGATTATGATCATGTATTGCCTTGAAAAATGTCTTGGCATTTTGTATGAATGAAAAGATGAGAAAGCATGATGAGTATGAAAAGTATAAATGTGTATGAAATGAGTTAAGCATTGAAATTTTATTGCATTTGGGCAAGAGAGGAACGTTTCGTTAGTCACGTGCACGTTGACATATAGCCTTCTCCCGGCTGCTCGATTGAGGCCACGAGATCCTGAGAAATCAGACTCATTTCATTCACGGTATAAGCTTCGGTTTATCCATTTTGCTCCATAGAACTCTCGAGCCGTTTGTTGTGCATTTCATCATTGATTGGTTAAGCATGATGCATAATTGAGTTTATATTGTGATGGATGAATTACATGATATGTTATATGTGGTGACATTATGGTAATTTGAGTTATGAGTCAAATTGTTGAGTATTTAATTGCTACAAGTTTATATATATGTTTGAATGTGTGGCTCGTTGCCAATGGCTATAAATGTATAAGCCACTGAGCTTCGCAGCTCACCCCATTACCTTCCACTCCTTAGGTGTGGAACAAGAAGATCGTTGATCCTTGCAAGGCATCGGAAACTCCAAGATAGTTAGAGACTTTTGTACTAAGTTAGTGATTTTGGTTAGCTTTATAAGCATATCAACATTGAGCATCATTTGGTATTTGTATTAAGCTTCGATATGTATGATGATATGTAAGTAAAGTTTGTTCAATCTCTTTGGAATAGTAATGACAAGAGGAATTGAAGTTTCTTTTGTGTATGAGTATGTTTAGCTTGTGGTTAGATTTGAATGTGTGTGTGTTAGTATTGGTTTTAAATATTGGGAGTCGGGTTTTGGAATTTGGGAGTTCGTCGCGGCGAAGCCAGTCTCTCGCCGCGGCATACTTTTCCCAAAGGGCGAGGAGTGCTTGTCTTGAGAGTTCACTGCGGCGAACTTCTCCTGCGAGGCGTCCTCCCCGACGAACCCACCACTTTATATCGCTGCCGATCCTTCAAACTTAAATCCTTTCGACCCTCCCCTCATGTGGTCCATACCCGACGACCTCAAGCTGTGGCCCTCGGGATAGGAAACGGGACCCAGGCCCAACATGTTTGGTATCAGAGCTTAGGCTTTTTCCTAGGCTTAGAATGCATAATAGCATGAATTGTATACTTTGTGATTATATGTTGCATTGCAAATTGATTGATTACATTAAGTGACATGCATATCATGCTGATTGAGCCAAGTTTATATTATAAATTGGCCCCATTCTCTTAATTGTTAGTGCACTTGTTGACTCCTAATTAATGG
>JAOSBM010000205.1:18986882-19002160 GCA_027568955.1 Erythroxylum tenue
GGGCTTATTGGAGCTTGAATTATATAAGTCCAATTAGATTCCCCATTTGGCTTCTAGGAAGGTTATCAAGCAAAGTATGAAATATAAATAGAGGTTTTTTAAGCCCATGATTGAATGTTGGGCTTACTTTAATTAGAAGCCCAAATGAACATTTAATATTGGGCTTGACTTTGGTTAGATTTGATTGATTAGATTAATTAAATTGAATCAAAGTTGTTAAAGAAAGAAGGAAGGCATATTTCAGTTTTTTTTTACCTAAATGTGCAGCTGCACATTTAGCATTGAATTGCTAAATTAAAGATGGTTTTTATCATGCTTTATCATCATTAAATGGAGTAATGATCTTGTCATTAAATGGTTTAATGGTTGTCTTTTAATGATGGCATGTAATGTAACTTTTTAGCATTCATTTGATTAAAGAAAGGAAGAGGTGCATTTGATGTATTCTATCTTCCTTCTTTCATCCATAACTAAAAATGAGAAGGTCTCATTTAGGTTATTGGTCTTTTCATATAGCCATCTTAAACAAATGAGAAGAGTCTCATTTGTTGGCTCCTTTATGATTAATTAAAGAATGAAGTGATGCATTGGATGCACATCACTTCTTTCTTTCATGATAACCGAAATTGACAAGGAAAGTAAGAAGGGTTCTTGTATTTTTTACTCACTCTCTCCTCTCATACATGCATAGCCGAAACTTGAATGAGAAGAGTCTCATTTTTTGCTTCTTTCTTTTAAGAAAAATCTCCTCAAAAATATTTCTTCTCCTTTCCCACCAAAGGATCTTGTTAACCAAGTTGTCCAAGAAGAACAAGTGGTAGATCAGGTTGGTCGAGGATACAACAACAAGCAGAGGATACATAGACAAAGGAAAGGATACAAAAGATTCAAAGCTATAGCAAGGATTCGGAGAGGATACAAAAGCGAGGAGTTAAAGCTATAGCAAGGAGTCGGTATATTTCTACCACCTTGTTCTTATGTAAATTATTTTCCTTATACTGTATCATGTATGGCTGAAACATGTTGATTTGTTTATGTTATTTCAACTGCGTTTTGATTTCGAAAAAGTTTTGAAATCTACCATTTTAGCCAAATCTTGCATGCTTTTGCTTTCGATCCAACAAAAAATACTTCATCACTTTTATATATGATTTTTCATAGTGTGGATATATCTATTTGCTACATGAAAAATCTCAAGTTGTAAATAAATTTAAGGTGTTTGTAAAAAAGGTTGAGAGGCAATTAGATAGAAAAGTGAAAATTATAAGATCTGATAAAGGTGGCGAGTATTATGGAAAGTATGATGAAACTAGACAATGTTCTGGTCCGTTTGCTAAGTTCCTCGAAGGTGATGGCATATGTGCATGATAAGTGTGAATTGCATCATATTTTAAGGCTTAGTTTGATATATATTTAATTGTTAACTTAATCATTTAGTATGTGATAAGGTGAGAATTGTGTTAGTTTGTTAATTAATTGTGTTTAAATGTTTTTATGGTTTAGTACAAGTCTTTGAGCTTAATTATTATGTCTTTGAGGTACCTTGATGTGTTTGTTAGTATTTCAGGATCAACATCGAAGAATAGAGAAGTTTCGAAGACACTCAGGCTGAAACGACAGCCCACGATCGTGGCACAAAGAGCCACGATTGTGACAGAAGCACTGGAGTCAGCCCACAATCGTGGCCGTATGTCGCGATCATGAAAAAAGCCTAGGACACGACCTGCGATCATCGCCTGCCTTCCACAATCGTAGCAGAAGGCTGGTATGTGGCTTACGATCGTGGCCTACAGGGCCGCCGTCATGGCTTGCATCGGGCAGACGTGTAGACACTAAAAAATGTCAAGTTTCGAGGAAGTTTTTGGACCTTTTGGACCTCGAAAAAATCCTAAGGTTGCCTAGAACACAAAAGGTATATAAAGAATAAGACAAATAAGATGAGGGAGCTTTTACATCAGCCACTCTTGAAGAGAAATCTCAGAGACAATTGTTGAGAGATTAAGAAAGAGAAGAAGGAAGAGAGAAGTAAAGAAGAAACCGACATCGATGTACTTCCTGGATCAGAAGTTTCTGACGTTGTTGCCTCTCATCTCCGTTTAGAACCGTATTTCTCGTTATTTTCCATTTTTATTATTGTATAGAATTGGAAATAGCAGTTTAATGATAGGATTGTGAATGTTGAGATGTTCTATACTCACCTTTAGGTTTTTTATCTTGATTTAATAAAATCTGATTGTTTTATGTTTATTGGAATTATTACGATTGATTTCTGTGCTTGCATAATTCGATAATAGATTGATAGGGTGAATCGAATGAAAAATAATTAAATTGGGCTACGAGAGTTAAGTGATTTGATAAGAATGAGAAATTAATCAAATCGATAATTGAGTGAAGAGAGATCTTGAATAGGTTCCCAATAGTTTATTGGACAACTTCAGATTTAATTAGGTTTTTGGATAGATTGTAAATTGAGAAATTGCAATTTTCTATAATTTAATTAGGATTTATAATTTAGGGTTAATGGTTATAACTCGAGAGAGAGTAATCAACCTAGGATCGTCTAGGACCAATAATCCGATAATTCATAATCGATTAGGTTACCGTTAAAGATAGGTAAAAATTTTCGTTTTCTTTCAATTGATAGTTCCTTTAGGTTAATTCTTGAGTGTGCTTTGCAACTGCTACTTTGTTAATATTTTCGTAATTGATTTTTGGAATTGAGTTGCGTGATTGAATTAATTTCTTGCCTTAGTTTTGTTACATTTTGAATTGCTACAAATTATTTTGGCCTTAGATTTTAGGATTAGATTATCCCTCCTCGTAGGATTGACACCTTAGGTACTACGCGAACGACTCATACGCTTGTAGATTATCGAGGTTATTAATCAGAACTTACACATAACAGAAAACCACAATCAGTGCATATTACACTATGCCAGGCACACCGCAACAAAACGGTGTGACAGAAAGGCAAAATAGAACATTAATGGATATGGTTAGGAGTATGATGAGTAATTCCTCATTACCAAAAAGTTTGTGGATGTATGCACTTAAAACTGCTATGTATCTGTTAAATAGGGTTCCTAGAAGGCAGTTCCTAAAACTCCTTTCGAATTATGGACTAGAAGGAAACCTAGTTCAAGACACCTGCATGTTTGGGGTTGTCCAGCATAAGCACATATCTATAATCCAAATGAAAGAAAATTGGATTCTCGAACAGTTAGTGGCTACTTCATTGGTTACCTAGAGAAATCCAAACGGTACAGGTTTTACTGTTTGAACCATAGTTCTAGAATTGTTGAAACGGCTAATGCCAAAATTTTAGAGAATGGTAAGGTTAGTGGGAGTGTTGAAAATCAAGTTGTGGATATTAATGAAATAAGGGTTGAGGTTCCATTACCCATAAATGTTCTTAAACCTACAACTAAAACAAATGTTGTTCCTGCTTTGGAAGATCAAAATAATCAAGAACAATATTTAAATAATGAAGAAGCACCTCATGAAGAACCTAACTTACCACCAACTCATACAAATGAAACAGTTGATATAGCTTTAAATAAAACTATAAGGGTTAGAAAGTTGGTTATTTCTTATGATTATGTGGTGTATTTGAAAGAGTTGAATTTTGTTTATGGCATTGATAATGATCCTGTTTCGTTTTCACAAGCCATAAGTAGTAATAAGTATAAAAGATAGATTGATGCTATGAAAGAAGAGTTGAAATCAATGGCTCAAAACAATGTGTGGGATCTCGTAGACTTGCCAAAAGGTTCTAAACGAGACGGTCGTAAGTGGGTCTATAAAAGCAAACGTGATTCGATTGGCAATGTTGAAAGATACAAAGCTAAACTTGTTGCCAAAGGTTACACCAAAAAAGATGGCATTGATTATAAGGAGACTTTTTCTCCTGTCTTAAAGAAAGATCCATTGAGAATAATTTTAGCATTAATAGCTCAATTTGATTTAGAGTTGTATCAAATGGATGTGAAAACAGATGTTTTGAATGAGGATCTTGAGGAGGAAGTTTATATAGATCAACCTTAAGGTCTTTCCATTGAAGGTAAAGAAAGTATGGTGTGTAAATTGAATAAGTCAATATATAGACTTAAACAAGCTTGCAGGCAATGGTATATTAAGTTCAATAATACCGTTACTTCTTTCGATTTTGAGAAAATCATTATTGATCAGTGTATTTACCGGAATATCAGTGGGAGTAAGTTTATATTTCTAGTTCTGTATGTTGATGACATTTTGCCTGCTGCTAATGACTTGGGTTTGTTGCATAAGACTAAACAATTTCTTTTTAAGAATTTTGAAATGAAAGATATGAAAGAGGCATCATATGTAATTGAAATTTCAATATTCCATAAGAGATCATAAGGTTTAATAGGATTATCTTAGAAAAACTGTATTGAGAAAATTCTTGAGAAATTTAACATGAGCAAGTGCTATAACATCCCACCCCCGACTGGAAGGGTAGAATAGTAATGAAATGGAAAAAGTTTGGTTTTTAAAAAGTCGCACGTTAATATTCATGTTTTATTATTGTGATGCCATGTGGAGTATCGTGATGTTTGTATGTAGCTCTCTCTTATCATAGGATATGTACCGGAGTGACCTCCGGGCGTTCCGGTGGGTACTCTACGATAAGGGGGCGCTACAAGTGCTCAGCAAGAATAGTCCCTATTCAAAAGGAAGATAAGTTTAGTCTTATGCAATGTTCAAAGAATGACTTGTGGAACGTAATGGAAACAATTCTATATGCTTATGTTATGGGCAGTTTGATGTACCTACAAACCTGTACTAGACACGACATCAGTTTTGCATTAGAGATGTTGGATAGATATCAAAGTAATCCTCATATTGATCATTAGAAGGCTACAAAAAAGTTATGAGATATCTCTAAGGAACAAAGGATTACGTTTCACTTATAAGAGGTCTAAGCATTTAGAAATGATCGGATATTCATATTCAAATTTTGTCGGGTGTGTTGATAGTAGAAAGTCAGTGTTTGGATATTTGTTCCTATTAGCTGAAGGAACAATCTCATGAAAAAGTGTCAAACAGTCTGTCATTTCTTCATCCACTATGGAAGTAGAATTTGTAGCTTGTTATGAAGCTACAATTCATGCATTATGGCTATGGAATTTTATTTAGGGCTTAGGGTTGTCGACACAGTAAGCAAGCTATTGAAAATTTATTGTGATAATTCTGCTGCAATCTTCTTCTCTAAAAATGACAAATACTCCAGAGGTGCAGAACACATGAAATTAAAATATTTTGTTGTTAAAGAGGAGATTCAGAAACAAATAGTGTATATAGAACATATTAAGACGGATCTCATGGTAGCATATCCTCTAACTAAAGGTTTACAACCAAACACATTCAAAGAATAGATGCTTAGGATGGGTTTTGATTTTATTGATGATTGATAATAATGTTTAATGATGATGTTTTAGCCCTCTGGAGCTCAATAATAATATGTTTCTAAATTTTATATTTCTTATTCATTATGTTTATGTATACATGATTGTTTGAATAAGAAATTTGTATTTATTTTCATAACAAGTATGTGGACTGTATGTTGTTGATATACAACTTATAAACCTAAACATAATAAGTTCTTAATGTAGTAATATATGGAAGGGAGGATACGACTATACTGTGTATGACCACCATAACCCACATTATGTAAATTGTTATGTTGGGGTGCTTATAATGTTAACGATTTATAAGATTTAATTTTGCTAGCCTTATGTTATACTATTAAATATGATGAAACATCCGGCCAAGTGGGAGAATGTAAGAAATATATAGCCTAATGTTATGCATCATATTTTATATAGCCCATATTAAACTTGGTTTAAGGTTTTTGTTAATTTAATAGTACGTTAAATCTTGACCGTTAATATAGTACTTGATGGACGTATAAAAGTTAATGTCAACAAAAAAGTGAATATATACTAGTCATCTCTCTACAATAATCAAGTACAAACAAATAAGTACAGAAAGAAGGTATTTATGTATTGGACTATCCATCAAGCTATCGTACAAAAAGAGGATTAAGAGAGAGAAACTAATTCATGATCATTGAAAGTCCTCTCTATATCATGACGAATTCTGCTCAAGGGAAGTGATTTATTTGCTTCATTTATGTAGTTATTATTGTATTCAAGATTTGAATGAGCACAAATGATTTACGTATAATCCATAATTTATGTGCTGATGATTGAATAATCAAGAACACTTTAAAAATTCAAAATGAAATATTTTTTTAAAAAATTAAACTAAAATGATATTAATTTAAGACAAACAAAATCCAAACCAGCAATTAGTCCAACTTAATCCAACTCATTATCATCCAACATCGCGATACCCGCATTACAGTATGCTACTGCTTGCTCGATTGAATGAATTCTTTTTACCGGCACTATGCAAACACTTTACACTTTTTGAAGGCTTCCACTATGCAGAGAAGGCCCACCCAACCACAGCCATCAGAATATAAATGCCAAACAAATGAAAGGAAACAAATACTATTAATTTTTTTGAAGTAAACAATTATTAATACCAAAATAAACTAGGGACCTGTAGTTTCGTATATTAATAATATATTTTCACATATATCGTATATGTAATAAACTAAATTAGGGAACACTCTACAAATGAAGTTTGAAACCATAAAGGCAATTTTCAGTAACTTCATCTGCGCCCCACTGGAACAGGTGCTTCACCACACCCTGGAAATTCCCATCTAGCAATCACACCATCCCAGGAAGAGCTAACAAGAATAGGGTAGTAAGGATGCCAATTACAATCCCTCACAGGACCATCATGAAAATCAAGTCTTGCAACCTCAGCTCCGGTGACCTGTAACATTTATATTAGAGATCAACTCAATATAATAGCCCAATATGATTGAAAATAACCACTCATAGAACACGTCTCCAGCCTCTGGACATTATTCATCATTGCAACTGATATCCAATACCCACTAAAACCACTTGTATGTTTGATAATAAGGTCATATTGCTATGTCAAACTGATCCAAAATTTAATCCATCACTGTCTTCTTTAACAATTTCCTCCGGTTCTCATGTGTTATTGACTACACTAAAATATTGCTAGTGATGTATAACCTTGAATCTGATGATGAATGGAATACACGTACCAGATCATAAATATAAACAGATGCATCGCTAGATCCAGTGTAGATATACCTCTGACCCGTGCTGCAACAAGTTATTCACCAAATTAAGCATCAAAGTTTCTTAAAGCTTAACCAAATCCATTTTAAAAGATGTAATGATCATGGTATAAGCAAATCCCCCAAACTGATGAATCGTTTCAGCATAACCAGTAGTCTGCCTATCAACTACCTGATTGATCACCAACATTTATTATCTAGGGTCATGGGTCAAGCCAGCCCATACTCTAGCTTTCAAAAATGCGGTAACAATTGAACCAAGAGATGCAAGTGATGCATTTTGTAGAAGTGAAAAGTACCTATATTCTGGAGAGAAGTGACAGCGAATCAGAGTGCGCAAGACTGAATGACCTTTGTATGTGGCCAATGACTGATCACGAGGATGTTTCAAGGTCCTAGCATGGGGTGGATATTCCATCCACCTGTAATCCCATTCAAAATCTCTAAGCCTTGGATTGCTGGTTCAGAAGACAAAATTTAGTGATAATGTCGTGTGACCATAACAGGAACTATGATGAGTCAAAAAGTGTAACTTTTTCTCATTTAGCATCTGGAACCAAATAAAACAAATAGTACGTATAGTGCATGAGGAGTTTACTTACAAAACCTTGTAAAAGCAATGCATAGGAGATTCAAGTTAAACAAGTGTAACAAGTTGGACTTGAACTGAGAAAAAATATAACTAGATTTCATCTATCATTGAACTGCGTACAAATATAAATAGATTTCATCTATCATCCAAACTATCCTCAGAATATGCACCTAAAATACGTGCATGCAAACACTGATAGTATTACGAATGAGAAAGGAACAGACTGCTTGAGTGCACACCTAAAATGATCTTCCTCTTTTTAATACAACAAAACAGCTCATTTGTACAAGGTCAAACTTACTTTGTCACGAAAATCTATACATGGTTCTCAACCCAAGTTTGTCTCTTAGATCAATATGAGCCTCTTAAATGTTTGTATTTTCAAAGAAAAATAAATTTAGCCAAGGTATAAAAGGAAGGTGAAGGACAAGTTTATAGAGCCCATAACAATTTGAGATGAGTGCATTACTAAATACTGCTTAGCACAAGCATCTGTTGGCGAAAAAAATTAGGCCAAGTATCATTCTTGAGAATAACAATTACTACCATGTAACTCAAAGCTATATGCAATTGAAATGATCAACTACTATCGAGAATAGGTCAAGAAAGAATCAGGTATGTAGAAACTTAAAAAAAAGCTACAGAGCGAGGTGTGCATTTTTATTTGGTGGAAATAAGGACATGAAAGCAATAGTGTTGGTAGTACTATGCAGTATTGTAGCCCATCCTTCGTATATCCCATAGTTTCGTGGTCTGATCTTTCCCATTTGAAATGAAGTAACGGCCATCTCCACGACTGTCTAGAAATGTAATGCCTTCAAGATGTCCCATCAGTACTCCCGCAGCTTGTCCTTTTGTAATAAAGCAACGCCTATCCCACACCTGCATACATCGACAAACATAGAACATTGATAGAAAGCTGAAAACTTTCATATTTTTAAACTAAATTTTCAGCTATTATGAATCCAAATATTCCAAGTTACATTAATTGTTGGTTTAAAGCCAAGAAAGTAAAAATGGTGGTCCAGACTAGAGCAAGCTATCTATGGAGAAGGACACCATAAAAAACCTCAACTACGATTATAGTTAAAGATTATCCATGATTCTAGAAGGCAAATGAACAAATGTACCTTACAAAGGTTATCATCACTTCCAGAATAAATGAGATGGCCAGTTTCATCCGCAAAACACACTGTATTGACGTCATACTGGAAGAAAATGGAAATCAGGTTTTAGTATCTTATGCATGATAAACCCAACTGAAGAAGTTCAAGAAATGATTAGAGAGTAAAACTAAACCTAAAATGAAACCACTTTATTGACATGAAGAATAGCATAAATTTAGGGAGAAAGTGATGGGAACAAGAAAAGGATAAATATGATTAAAAGAGGATAGTAGATTAGAGGAGTAGAGGAACAGATAATTTGATTTTACCGAATGGATCCCTCAAGGGGGATATGTAGCCCCTATTTATGAACATATAGGATAGTTTAAGCAAGCTATATCCTAGCAATAATCAGCTGGTGAAGACTTTACATCTTGTTTCCAAAGTGGAAAATCTATTTTATACATAACAAAAGAGATTCAAGTACCGAACGCTCGTACTTAAACCTGTTGCATTATGAATACATGGTACTTATGCAGGTAACAATTTGACACCAAACAACTCCAACTTTCCAAGCTGAACTGTATTTCACCATAGAAATGGTTCTTTTGAACACCTGAAACATGTAAAAAGTTGTTTTCAACAATTGCCAATGCTATTACCTTATGTGCAGGTATTCGGAGGCTTCGCCTGTTAGCTTCAAGATCATAAACATAAATTGACTTATCACTACTTGCAGCAACAAGTTCACGCCCATCAGTTGAAAACTTCAAGGAGAAGATCCCAAACTCATCATCATCATCATCATGGCCAGTGAAGTCCAAACCATTATGAATTTCCTGCATTACAAGACTTGAAGTCAATTTCAAATGGCCAGCCAGTGACTAACAATGTCGTTCTATAAAAATAAATATTTTTAAATATACATATAACTTATCTCAGAGGTTGAATCAGACTATAAGTCCACAGATAAAACGACACGTTCTATTACAATAAAATGACAACTCAGTGAGGCATGGAACTGGGTTGAGACACACAACACAGAGATGTGCAATCACAAAGTCAACCCATCATATATAGCGAACAATATGATATCAACATCACATGTATTGGCTATCAGTACCTAATTACTGGAGCTAAAGCATCATAGAGAAGACATAGATGGCCAACATCACATGGACTATAGTTCACACTATGTAATAGGTAGATGAATTGCACAAGATTCTTTATAATTCACATGAAGTGTTAGGTAGATCAATTGCAAAAGACTCCAATATATCTGTAACATAGTGTAATTAAAGGACACACAAAAAAAAAAAAAGAAAGCAAAAATATCTCCAACATATCAAATGATGGAAAGCGAATTATTTGGAACATAATGACAACATAATTCTCTACATCTTTGAAAGGAGCAATCACAAAATCAGTTGCAGCACATACTGTTATATTTGCCAATGAATCTGTCACAGCAGACCCAACAGTCACTATATGGACAATGGGTGACATACTAGAATACACCTGCACCATTTACAATCACATGAAAAGGAGTCAAGACAGAGAAAGTATTGGACCAGAATTTTTCCAAAATGAACAAAGATAAAGACCATAGTATTTCTCAGTGATATTTGGCAGATAAACAAGTATAAGCTACGGAGCAAGTGAAATCCTGAGAAACTTTTTAATATCAAAAGACCCAAAACAAGATGCCACCTTCAATTTACATATTAATTTCAAAGTCCCATATATCTAGCAAATCTAAGTGACATTATCTTTATCACAAATAGAGGTTAAACAAAACTTTAAAACTCAAACTGATCATTTCATTGACCAAGATCTCAAAAATTATGGACTTTGTATCATAAACTAAATCACAAAGAATCTCAATTGAATGATAAAAGTTCTCCAAATTCATTGGATAGCAAAATAATTATTCTGGTGCCATTTACTAGTTTGCTTATCATTTTTTTTTTCCAACTGACTTCTTTTATGGCACATACCTTTCTTTCAAACTTTGATCACAAACTTACAAGATAACGCTGATCTGGTGAAAGACATGTATCAGTGATCGTCCATCCCACACCTCTGCCTACAATGTTCTTCTGAAGTTGCCATCCCTTTTCCACATTATATATCCGAATCTGGCCTCTCTGTTTTCAAATAATATGAATATTATATCAATCATAAAATAATACCCAAGCAGTCTTCCCAATTCAACGAATCCAATATCTTATGAGCAACTAATTTTGCTTTAGAGTCTGGATTCGTATAGCTCAAATATGAGAGAAACATACCTGAAATCCTGCAATTAAAAGAGTACCATCAGCAGAAAACTGAGAAACATAAGCCCGACTTCTCATTTGATCAACCTTCCAAGGACCGCTGACAGGCAAATATCTACTCAATACATGACAACTATCCGCCGAGGAGAATCTCCCTCTTCCAGAGTAATTTCCCTCTCGACCAACCAACATCTTCACAGTTGAGACCGGCAGCTTGAACTTGCCAGGCATGTCCCGACCCAAAAGTGCATGCGGTAGTGACCTAAGTTTTGTAAGCTGAGCAATCTCATGATCAAGATGACCAGAATTCTCCTTCGACCCCTGATTCCCACAAGATGAAGTGCCTTCACTTTCATCATCACAAACACGAAACTTCTTCCGCACCCTACTCATATTAAACCCCGCTCAATTTTCCATAAATCATAAGCATTCAATAAGCAACCGCCAACCGCATTAACAAAAGGGACATGCTTCAACAGTACAACAAACCACTTGAAAAGTAATCGGCATCAAATCAGTCAATCCTGCAAGCCAAACCCGCCCAGACCATCAAGGCCACAACTTTTTAGAGTTGCAACAATTGAGAAATTAGGAAAAATCACTACAATTAAAAGAATAAAAAGTTCGAGCTTTTTGCCAGTTTTGAACAACTTAGGATTCAAATATTGGGATAACAACTCACAAAACGAAGTGAAACGCTATTTGCATCCAGAAGAAAACAAGGGGTGAATAGCCGTGGATTGAAGTTACCTTTAAAAGTTTCTATGGGGACCCAGTTCCGTTTAAGATCTCAATAAGCGAAACTATCAAAGGTCATGATTTTCTGGGGAATCCATGAGACGGAGAGGAAAGAGTCAAAGCAAAGCCGCAGTTTACATGATAACACTGTTTGAGGTTACCAAATATATAGTTTTTGGGTGGTGGATGACTTCTAAGCTAGACACGTAGTTGACTTTGATCACGCACGATAGATTGCTGGTAGCTGAGAGGAGAGGGTATGATTTTGTTTTAGGTTTAATATTTTAAATTTCTTTTTAATTTATAAAATTTTTTACTATTTCAAGAGACTTAATCGCATCTCTTCTTTAACGTTATCAATATTGTAATAGTACTAATAAAAAAGGTAGTTCTACTATAATATGATACCAATATAGGTTAACACATAATATCGTTTCGGATAATTTTGAAAAAATTATAAAATATTTTTTTAATTTTTTAAATTGTAAAATAATCACGGAATATATTGTGCTATATAATTTTTTTAATTTTACTCAACTTTGTTTTTAAAAATCATAATAATATAAATTTAAAATAAAAATGTCTCTTTATTTTTATTACTATTACTTTTCACATATTTCATATATAAATAATAATTACAATTAATATAAAAAAATTATTTAATCATTATATATATATATATAACTAAGAATAATAGAAAGTACTTAAAATGTCACAATTTATATTATATAATGAAAAATAATTACATCAAAACAGTATATAGTAAGAATAATAAAGGTCTATGATCCTATAATATTACTACAAAAGTTCATGCTGATGAACAAAACTAAATAAAAGTGAAATATGAAATAAAAATGTTTACAGATAAAAGTTTTATATTTATATTGCATATACAGAATTTAACGTATGCATTAAATACAAGTGAAACCAAAAGAAAAGAGAAGAAATGAAAAATTGGAACTTTATTCAATCAAATATCTGAAAAATTACATTGACCTCAAATACTCATCATTTAAAGAAGTCTTATAATCATCTTAATCATTCAAATTCATTACACAAAATATCATGTCAATACTTTATGATCTATAATTCTCTTACAAATCACTCTTATATATCAAACTTGATTCGTTAGAAACCTAATTTACTAAAAGATTGATATGATTAAGGCAAAATGGATTTATAGAATTACTCATTCTATTAAAAGTCCAAGTAAACAAATAAAATTAATTTATTAAAAATTTCAAGAAAATATACTCAACTTAATAATGATAATAACATATATTTTTCGAAGCTTTAAATTGATAACATATATTTCTCGAAGCTTTAAATTTTATCCAACAAAGACAAAAATTTTCAATCTTTTATGTCCTAATCTATTCATTTTCTTGGAATAGATAAATTCAAATATGCTCTAGTTCCTTTCACACCCTGTTACACTCATACATTGACTTATAATTCAGATTACAAATCTTTGTAATTCTAAATTTTACTTTTAAATTGGTCCTACCAAAGAACTGTAAAACAACAAAGATAACCTTATAGACAACTTAAAGTAAGGATTAATTTCTAACAAGTAACAAAAGTAAAGAAATATATACCTGGATTAAGTTTTTCTTTTTGACGAATTACAATGGGCATCCCAAAATCACTAGAAGCAACATTATAAACCTTCATTCTTTAGCTTAGAAGGTCTTACTTTATCTTATGGGCTACAATTTTTATAATACTTAATAGCATTCCCCTATTAACTTCATCTTTCTTTGTAAAACTTGGTAAAAAAATATACACTTTGATTCAAAAATTCCCTAACTGCAAATAACGTAGAGTAAAAGTGTATTTCTCATCTTTCATTGATGAACATAATAATAAGGTGTATATAAGGAAGAACTATTTTGTATTATGTTTTATTGCTTCCTTCGCCCTTTTCATGGTGATGTGCTTTGAATACACAAGAAAATAAAATTAACTCTACACAATTAAATTTGTAGCAGTGATAAGTATGGATCGTATCACAAAGAGTGTGTGTTTAACAATGGAAATGACTAAACTAGTGTTTAGGCTTGGGGGTTTGGTTGAAATTGATAAACAAAACAAAATAAAACTAAACTATTACTAATAAATCAAATTAAACAATACAAAATTGATAGAATTAACCAATGGGGATCAATTCCAATTTACGGTTCAATCTCAACTTTTACACGAGTGAGCACAATTAATCATCATATTTTCTTGTACCTCTTATCAAAACTATTAACCATAGATTAATAATAGACTCTGTTATCCTCATTTTTTCCTTAGGTGATATTTAATCAAAATAATATATTTAATTAGGTCTAGCTATTAGGAAACCTAGACTAAGCACTCTAGATTTAATGTGACAACCGCATTACATAATAGGAAAACGGGTTAATCTGGGCAACAACCATACAAGTTTGGGTTATTTAATCTATGTTATGTTATCCGCAATGATGCACAATCATTAGTTTACCACAAGTGTATCAGAGTTACAACGACTACGTATTGCAATCTAGATTCCAGCAATGGGTTCATACATGAATAATCTATTTGAGAGTGACAACATTAATCCCTCATACATGAACCCCAAAACATTAAATAAAGAATAATGCAATCAATTCCAAAAGAAAGTGAGAAAAACAATACTAGATTAAGTAATGTCCAAACGTGTTCATCAGTCTCGATATACCCTTTGAACCGGAAGGATGAAGGCTAGCTCCTCATAGCTCTTCAAGATATAAGAAATCTACCCCCTTTCATGTCTCTAAACTCTTTTCTCTTTCCTTTTGGCGCTAAATGTCCTTTTATACTAAAAATTAGGGTTGTATAAGACATATGGTCAGCTATACAGAAGTATACGTAACCGTGCATGTCATTTTTCCCAATTTTGTCAACTTACACGGTCTTGGTGAGCTATGCAGCCCTGTAATTGTTGTGGAAGTACACATATGGCCATGTAGGTTGCAGGAGAGGTTGAAACTACGGGGCTGTTTGTTTCCGTTTTTTTCTTCCGTTTTTTATTGTCGTTTTTGTAAAAAGAAAACAGGTAAGTAAAACGTGTTTGGTTTACTCTGTTGTGATTTTTTGTTTCTAAAAATTAAAAAACCACAACAGTTTTACAGAAACTAGAAAACATCGTTTCTCTGAATTTTGACAACATGTTTTTTTCGACAGAAAAACAACATATCCCTATTTTCTATCTCAATTAATAATAATAATAATAATAATAGTAAAAATTTTATAATAATTAATTAATTAATAATAATAATAATAATAAGATAATTAATTTAGTTTAATAAAATTAAAAATATTAAAAATAGTAAGTAGAAAATTTATAACAA
>JAOSBM010000205.1:19028427-19040725 GCA_027568955.1 Erythroxylum tenue
AGGTTCCGATTAAGTGAGACGACCCGAGGTTGCATCCTGTACTGCAATCCTTGGTATAAATTATTTTTGACCAGTTTCCAAGGATCGATTCTAGGATCAAATGATGAGCCGCGATCAGAGGGTGATGCAGCTGAAGATTGTGGTGCAGAAGAAGATTAAGGGGGGAGAGATTTCGGTGCTGCAACAAGGGGTGGCGGTAAGGGTAAAGGAGAAAAATCCTCCTTAGCAATGTTTTTTTGTGTAGTGATTTGGGAAATTTGTATGGTAAACAATCTTTGGCAGGGAAGTTAGGTGGAAAAATGCAGGAACCAAAAGAGGAAATTAAAGTGGTTGGGAGGGTGAAAGAATATAGAAAAGACCTTGCAACCCTTGCAGTAAGATAAGGGAAATAAGATTTGAAGGAAATAAATGAATGAAAGGTGAAGATGAGTTTTGGTGAATGATGAGAAGGAAGAATAGAGTATGGTGATAGCAGGAGAGTAGCAAGAAGCTAAGGGAATAGTTAGGTATGAAGAAGATTTGTGCAGCAGTGAAGGCTAAAGGTTAGAGAGAAGACAGAGAACCTCTCTCTAACCCATCACAAGGCACCTTTTCTCTTTGTAGGAATTGTTACTTGCTCCTTTCCTATTGAGTTTTGATCCGTCGCCTACTTATGGTACGCATGAGCTAATGAAACATGGTTTTTTTTTTATTCTCCCAACTCTTTTTCTTATTTCTAGTTTGACTTTGATTCTCCATCAATAACTTCTCATTCTGCAATGGTTCTCTCGTTTCCTCTTAAGTTTTGCTACTTTAGTTCCTTCCACCATGATCTCGCCCTTAAGGAATGTCTGCGTTAATATCATTTGTTTCATGTTAAATAACATAATAATTGATATTTGTAATTCCATGTCTATGTAAGTGAGAAATTACGATATCCCATTTCCTCTTAAGTAATTGATATATATATATAAAGAGAGAGAGAGAGAGAGAGAGAGAGAGAGAGAGAGAGAGAGAGGGAGCGAGAGGACATATGACAAATTATGCACTAAAATGCATTTCAATTGTTACAAAGATTTAAACCTGTAGATAATTACCATATAACCACTTTTAACATTATACAAAGATGTTTTGTAATAATGAACTACATCACTTAAGTAGACGTCTATAGTAACTGAAAATTTCACCTATATGACTCTATTCATTACTCTTTTAGTGGTCGTTAACTCCCATATTCTTCTTTAACTTCTTTTTCCTCTAGCACATTTCTTGTAATTATATAATTATATGTCACACGAACCTAACACAGACACAAAAACTTGTGCGCTGATTTGATATTTGATGGTGTAGTGATGTTTAAGGAATTGGGCAAAAAGGTATTTACAATGTGAACATGATTCTACTTTTACTTTTTCTTTATACCTTAAAATTACTACAAAGAAGATTGATATGAGAAAGCAACTAATCTTTTACTTCCCTACTGCCAATATAATGAAAAGCAACCAATCTTAACAATTCAAACCCATTAAGTTCATAATGGGTCACATGATTAGTGGGTTTGTAATGGATATTTAACTGACCAACCCATATGTTGAAAAATGGAGCAGTTATGTTAATGGAGCAATTAATTAAACTTGATTCATTTTACTTAGTTTATGTATTTTTCTTATGCATGTATCTCTATATTCAAGAACTTATAAATTCTAGGAGTTAAGTTGAATCAAATAAGTTCATTGTATCTCATATATTATGTGGTGTCCTGTACATCTATAAATATCTTATGTACAGCAGCTTTTAAAACCAAGCCAAGAAGACAAGAAATCAAAGTAAAGTGAATTCACAAAAGAGAGTTTGGGTGTTCTCCCTTCTCCTTTCTCTACTTTTCTCCTTATTTTCCTACAAAGTGGTTTTAGAGTTTGGTTATTTGAAAAATTTCTGGCTTCATTGTTGCAATTCCCAAACTCACAAAAGAGAAGGCAATTCTTGCCTCTCAAGATGCATGGGAGATCTCAGAGCAACGGTATGAAGAAACACGAAATTGAATCAAGCCCAAAGGAACACGCTGCAAAGGAATCATAAAATGGATCAACATGCTATTCATGTGACATTAGTTGATGAAATGTTCGAAAAATTGTCAAGTGCAACAAAGGTAAAACAAGTTGGGAGATTATTCAAAATATTCACAGAAGTGATAACAAGGTAAAAAATGTGGGTCATCAAACTTTGAGAAATGGGTTTGAATCCTTGCAAATGAAGGAGTACAAATCCATTCATGTTTTATTTTATATGAGGCTTGATAACTACCAATCAAATAAGGAGATATGATGGAAAATTAGAAGATGCTCGCATGGTGGAGAAAATTATTCATACTCTTGATTCAAAATTTGATCTTGTTATTGTGGCTATTGAACAATCCCAAGACTTGGAAGACATGACCATTGATGAACTATAAGGATCTTTACAAGCTTAAGAAGAAAGATTGAAGAAGGAGTCTTTAGTTCAATCATTTCAAACTAAGGTTTCTTTGAGAGACAAAGAGCAAGGGTCTTCTAGCTTACAAGGAAAAGGAAGATGTCGAGGACAAGGGCATGAAAAGGGTATAAATCATAGTGGTAGTAATCATGGTCATGAAAGACAAAGAGGAAGAGGAAAAAACTCATATCAATTCAATAATGAAGAATCAAGCCAACAATCACAAAATTCAAGAGATTATGGAAGCTATGGCTATATGAGAGGAGGTGGAAGAAAGTATGACAAATATAATATTCAATGTCATAATTGTCGTAAATATGGTTATTATTCCTGTGAATGTTGAACCTCTACTAGCAACGAAGGAGAGACTCATCTTAAAAAAATATAAGAAGAAGTAGAGCAATTCTTGTTATTAACCAACAAAGGTGACGAAAATGAATTGGGTAGTATTTGGACACGGGTGCAAGCAACCATATGAATGGAAACAAGGAGTTATTTATAGATCTTGATGAGAAGCAAAAAGACAAAATTGTTTTTGGCAATGATTCAAAAGTTTCCATTAAAGGCAAAGGTGATGTTTTTGTCTTTACAAAAAATGGTGGCCACAGACTTATGTCACACGTCTACTATATTCCTTCTCTAAAAGAAAATATTTTAAGCTTGGGACAATTGCTAGAGGATGGGTATTATATCCATTTAAAAGATGCTTATTTCACTTTGAAAGATAAAGCTCATAATTTGATAGTAAGGGTTCCTATGGCAAAAAATATAATGTTGTTGCTTAATATCTATGTTGATCATCCAAGGTGCTTAAAGACATGTTTCAAAGATTCCTCTTGGCTTTGGAATATAAGATTTGGTCATTTAAATTTTGGAGGATTAAATTTATTTTCTAAAAATCACATAGTGGATGGGTTGCTGTTTGGATGAAAATATTTTACTTATAAAGATTTATCAATTTTAACTGCAAGTACATGATGTAGCTATAGCTAGCACTAATAAGTACGAGTCAATTCTATAAGGGTTGTAACTACTAGTATTAACATTTTTTCTATCATCTAACTGTCAAATCAGGTTGTGGATTTAATTAAAAATTAATCTAAACAAAATAAATTAAGATTGACATAATAATAAACTCAGACAAGGAAAAAACTATGAAAAGTCAATATAAAATAATTAGCACGTAGTTGATGAATCCTCTTAAAAATTCTTAAATACTAACCCTTTATCAAGCAATTAAACTATTGATTTTTGGATTGTAAAAATTCTATCTTATGTTAATATCTTTCTTAAGACTACTAACAACTAACCCTCAGTTGATTAATTAAAATCTCTTTTTAGTTAAAATCCCTAAGATTGCATTATTGATTCATGAATTTCACTGTTAGGTTTGACCTTAATCTAAAGCATTTATGTCGATCTATCTCTAGATTTGCATGCTACTCCTTCCAATTATGGTAGATCTATTCACACAAAAGCATTTCTCAATCTCAATCATATGAAATCAAATAATGGAATAATATTTAACATATATTATTTTAAGAATATAATGTATAACTAAATTGCAATAAATAAATCAATAAGACTACATTGAATAAAAGATTAAATCATATTATCATCACAACTTAAGGTTCGTCACGCCTAGGCACTAAACAATTTAGTTCCTACACATAGAAAACAAAACCAATAATAAACATTTAGAATAACAAATATAAATGAATGAAATCATATTCTAAATATCCCTTTTGGCTCTAGTGAATCTTCTTGCAATTTAGATTGAATGATGCTCTCAATTGGATTTTATAACATAATCTTCGAGTTTTCCTCGTCCTCTGTTCAAAACTATTTCTTCATTGTGTTTCTTATATCTAAAAAAAAGGTTCTAAGCTTACATCCTCTAATCTGCCTCTGATAATGTCCTTTTATAGTAAAAACTAGGATTTATGGGATATACATGGTCACTTACATAGTCGTGTAGATGGTTGTGTATCTCTAAAATTAGCTAAATTTGTGATTTTAAACTGGGCACAGTGACTTATGCGGGCAATATACATGACCATATATGTCGACAGACATGGGTGTGTATCTTCACATTAGCAAAAACATTATTTTCAAATTTCCACATGTTCATAGTTACTTACACGGTCACTTTACCCGACTGTGCATCTCTAAGTTGCTTCAAAATTTCATTTTATGCCACAATTTCATCTAAATTCTTCTGCTTTTAGTCCATGAAGACAATTATCACCTACAAACACACTTGAAGCAAAATAATTACCAAAAATACTACAAAATCATTAAATAACAAGCAAAAAAACTATGGGTATATAAATATAATTATATAATTATTTATCAAATATCCCCATACTTAAGCTCTTGTTTGTCCTCAAGCAGATCATAATCTAATATCAATCTTATAAACATCCATCCCTTATTATCCTTAACCTGTCCATTCACACTTTAAATCATCATATCATATTACTCAAATTAACATACAATTAAATTCAATTCATTATAAACCTACCTTCAGTCAATATCAATAATAATCACATTGAAAATCTTTTTAAAATTGAGAGTACAAATTTTTACATTCTCACCAAAGATTCACTCAAAATAATAAAATCATATCTACACCGCTTATAAATAAACTAGAAACAAAAATCAAAATGTCTTATTAAAGGGTTTTAATGAGGCTTAGGTAAGGTATAATTGGGATATTAAAAAAGGTGATAATATTGAAGGAAATTTACAAAAAAAAAAAAAATTACAAGAAAGTTAGTTCTTCACTATATAAGTCTTTCACACCATAAGTCCATTTGTACTGTAACTTTAGCACCCTTTTTTTTCACAACATATATTATTGTTTTTTTAGCATTCATCATGTATCAATAATTAAAGAAAGATTGGACCTTTTCATATTTCAAATTTTAAGCAATCAAGTAAATGTAAATAACCTTTAGGGGTTCAAAATACTAAAAGGAAGTTAAGAAAGATAAGCTAAATGCTAATAATGTGTTTATAATCAATGAAAAGGCTAAGTCTCAAAATTGGTTACTTTTAAGGGATAACATATGGTGGGATAATTATCAAGAACATAGGTTAAACAAAGATTCAATCTAAATGCCTTTATAATTTCAATGTTTCTAATTTAACAATTATGATCTCAATATGAATAATAAAAGCGAGTTTTAGAATTATCCAACTTGCATAATTACACACAGAAAACAAGAAAAAAGAGCTTAAATAACAATGTATTTGCTCTTAGGCTCAAAAGCTCATAAAAATGATATTATATATAAATAATATGCAATTTTCATTCAAATTGGTTATCTCAATGATTACTAAAAATACAAATTATAAATTCATCCTTGTGCATACTAATTCCATTCAATAATCAATAACAATATAAAGTATTTTAGACATATTTTAAATAGCTCAAGATATTAGTTAATAAGATTTAATCAAAAGGATTATAATAAACTTAAGAATTCCCTTCCTCACACTTAAAATTGTACATTGTCCCTAATGTACACAATAAAAGCACATATAAATAAAATATCAATAAAAAAATTAAGAAAGGGTCAGAATTGGTATTGCCCTAAATAATAAGAATTATAAAGTTCTAAATTTGATGAAGTGTCCATTTGATGTTAGATACAATCATCATTGCAAAATATAAACAATAATTGATAAAAAGATAAAAGAAAATAAAAATAATAAAGAAAATGGAAATAACATAACATGAAATAAAGCCCGATACTAACATAAAAAATGGAAACATAATGAAATAAAAATAAACCTATCATAATTCTTAGGTTGCTTTCCAAGTAGTGCTTGTTTTATGTCATTAGCTCGACATACTGTTCATGTTTACCATCAACCTGGGTCTCTAATTAGTAGCATACTTTCTCTTGTTTCTCCATATAGTGGTTTAGTAGCCTTTAAATAGACCATATGTTGTAAGATAATAACAAGGGCATAATTTATAAAACTTTTTGATAACAAACTGTCAATAAAATAAAGAATAATAAAACTCCCTAAATCTTCATTTGACTCGAACAATTTATCATGTGGGAAGTGGGAACCATCTGTACTTAAGGTGATTACCAACAATTAATCAATAGTTTCCTTATTTGGCTTCTTTTCTTTTTCTTCCTTAATCACCTTTTTCCACTCTTATACTTCCTCTTCTTGGATAGAGGCTTCCTCCTCCTCCTCCTCTTCTTCAATCATCTTTTGCCACCCTTTTACTTCCTCTTCTTGGATAGAGGCTTCCTCTTCTTCTTCTTCCTCTATTTCCTTTGTCATATGTTTTTTCTTTCTCTTCTAAAGCAATAGTTAGCTCCTTGTCTTTTTGAAATACAACTTAACTCATGAAGGCAACTTTTGTCTCCTTTAAACTTCCTCTTAATTACAAGGTTAGTAACCACTGTTGCTTTTTTTAGAAGTTGTTTTTTTTTCCTTTTCTCTACCTTCATCACCTACAATTTTGAAATTTGAAGCAACAAAATTCAGTGATAGAGATCAAAATTAAATGATTTCTAAAAGATCAAAGTAAGAAGTAGTACCTTTTGAGGATGGAAGATTCAGAATGAGGAACTAATTATTATTAGTTCTTCTCCCACTAAAGATGGTAGGCCTCTATATCGTCAACACTTATCAACGAAATCCTACATTTTAGAATGTGATGATACTCAAAGGTTTCCCATAAGAATTTATCATTAATAACAATGGCTTTGAACGAGACTCCCATTAGGTAGTTTAGAAGATGGATAATGGGATGAATCCCTAGGGAAAGATTAAGTTTCCAGCTCCAGAGATAACATAGATAAACATCAAAGCCTAATGTTGTAATATAAGAGCTAGGCTTTAAAGCCTTAACTCCATCTATTGCAAAAACTCCTAGGTTGGTGTAAGAGAGGCGGAGTTTTGATAAATAGTCAAATAAGAAGAGTCTGAAGGCTTGAAATTTTTTAGCCAATAAGGTCTTCCAAAGAAGTCCTTAAAAGGGTTCAACTAGTCTATTGACCTGAACCTCAAAGCCAATAGAAAGCTAGAGATATCCTTAGCAGAATTGCTACACAAGCTCATTGAAAGGTGAAGGGCAAGAAAATCAAGAAATCTATGGTCCATAGAAAGAATGCTTTCTCTGTCCCTAATCTCTGGAAATATGTGAATGTCCAGAGTTAAATAAACCATAAACTTAAATTAAGCCTCTGAAGTGGGTGATTAGATAGACACTTTCTTAGTTAAGCCTCTAAAGTGGGTGATTAGATAGACTCTTTCTTAGATTCCTATAAATGAATCCTATAAAAATAGAACACAAAGCTAAAATATACCGTAGGCTACTACTCAATAAAGGAGGAATTCCAAACTTGGTTTTTTCTTTATATGATAGAAAACAAAAAGAATCATCAAACGTAAATAATCTTCATATGTTCTTCAAAGATGTGATTCCTAAAAGAAGCTTAACTGATGATTAGTCTAGAGTAAGAGGAATATTTAAAGGCACTGAGGTCCAAACCAAAAGTTTCCTCATCCAAACACACAAAGTCTTTCCCAACAATAGGTAAGCCAATAAGAAAGAAAACATCTTTGAATTAAGATAAAGAAATAACCAAAAGGAAAAATAAAAGAGTTATAGGAAGGACTCCATAATTTCAAGACAACAGATATTAAATTAGGTTAATAAGTTAGTAGGTTCCTAGAAAAATTTATTAATTAGAGAAGTCCTTGCCTCTTCCAAGTAGAATGGTAAGAGTGACATAACCTATCTACCCATTTAACACATTGATCCATAGTCTTTGTCTATTGCTACGGAGATTTTGGGGGCCTAAGATAACAAAAATTCCACAAGAAAGTTTGATTTACTCTCCTCTCCTAGGTAGGGGAGTGACAAGGGAGGATATTTTATGGATGAGGAGACTTTAATGATCAAAGCTAATTCCTGGAGAGTGACAAGGAGGATATTTTATGGATGAGGGGACTTTAATGATCAAAGTTAATTCCTACTCATGGTTAAACTATTGAATTCACCTAATATGTTGTAAAAAGATTTTGATGATAGAATTAAAATAAAGCACAAAAAGAGGGTTTAGGGTTTAAGGATCTCCTACTTTACTCTGATGAAGGATGAGAAAGGCTAGGCATGAATAAAGACCATCTTGAGTTCTATAGCTTGCATAAAGAATAAAATTAAGAAAAATATTAAAAATATTGAATAAAGAATAGAAAGAATTTGAAAGCTTACATTTGTAGAGTTTAATTTAGCAAATTTAGTAAGGGAGAAGAAGATACATGATGTGCAGAGGCCATAGTGTAAAGAAAGTTCACCGGGTTTTGAGGGAACATGTAAGGAAGAGAAGAAAGAAAACTGGAGCTAGTAGAAAAGACAGAGATTGCTTAATGTTTAAGGTAGTAAATGGTGTAAAGTGAGGAGAATTTGTAGCAAAATGGGCAAACTTAAGGGGAGCAGCAAGAATTTGAAATTCAAAATTGAGCAAATCTTTTAGCTTCCATAACGGATGGGGATTTAAAAGATTTAAACACAAAGGAATTATTACATAATCATTATTCCTAACGTTTCCTTTCAATCAATAATTCCTTTTTTTAAGGTTCGTACAAAAATCATCCTGATGACATTTCTAGGCCTCTTCTTGTAGCTGGATTCTCCTTGGTTTTTAAACTTTGAAAACCACTTATCCATATTAGAGAACTTGATCAATGGCCTTAAATTCATTTTGCAGAAGTCTTGGAAGTCTTCAATACCATATATTTGGTCCAACAACTAAACATATGTGGAGATAATTTTTGATAGCCTTAGAGAAATTCAATTCATTTAGCCTAAGATTGAAAAGACGCATTGATCATAAGCTTCAGGAATTAATTAGATTTCCTGGAGAATTTTTAGATATAGAAATTAGTAAGAAAGTCCAAAACGTGGGAGGCAGGACTGTTGAGCATGATGGGTGTGCAGTAGGCAGTTATCAAAACATGGACACGATGGAGAAGAAGTTTGAAGTTGGGAAGTTACTTGAGAACTATTTAAGGCAGTTGCATATGTGAAGATGCAGAAAGACAATAACAAGAGAAAAAGAAAAGGGCATAAATCAAACTACACAAACACTCATAACAGATTATTGTCTCAACTTTATTTGCATTTTGTACTTATCTTTTAATTAAATTAAATTATCTTTTCAACTCAAATTTGACTTAAATTCTCTTTAGCAGTTTGGTTGCTTAGAAATCTATTCTTCAAGTTTTCCAAAGGCCATCTATATCACACTTTAAAAGTCAAGTACTTTTTTGGAAGAATTCCTTTCCAATGTGGTTGGGTCGGTCGTGCTAGGCCCAGGCCCACGCCTAGAATGGCGTGTGGGCCGATCGACCCATTCCCAGATGATGACCTAAACCTAGCAAGTATTCCCTATATAAATTGACTATCTCATTATGACGCAGGTATGAGATTGAAACCCTACTCTTTATTCACAGTCAGTAGAAACTATTACGAGAGAACTGACTTAAGCATCGGAGGGCCCTACTGGCGATCAACCCCTGGTGTGCCTTCTTTTACTTTTGCAGGTATTTCCTAGATGAAGTTATCTGAACTCATGGATCCAAACAACGGCGCCCAACCTCAGCAAAATCAGACCGAACCAGTTGGCGCCTACCGTGGGGCCGGGTATTAGGGCACCACGTCAAGAAATACTCAGATAAGTCAAGCGGCAGCAATAAATTCAGATGTCGTCGCTGTCGCGGCACTGGCATTACAACGAATGGGCTTGCAATTACCTGCCGCCCTTCCACCGACGAATCATGATTCCTAGATCCGTCCTCCACCTATCACTCAAAACCCTAGCACAGACGAGCTACCCCAATCAAAACCAAATAACCAAACACAATTTTCACATCCCAGTGATCAACCACAACCCCAAAACCGAGATCAGGAAGAGCAGAGCGTAGCCCTAGAGGATAACGCTGGAAACAATTCACACCCTCACATCCAACACCCCCCAAACACAAACCCTCGTGCACCACCACAAATCTCCCTCACCCAAAGACAAATAGAGGAAGCGGCCGATCTACTGATTCGCCAAATCTTACAATCTCTGACGGAATAGCAACAAATTCCTGCGCGGCAGATAGGTGTGATGGCCGATCGCCATTCTGTTGACACTCTCAAAAAAATCATGGACGATCGAATCAATATGGCCATGAATTGCCGTCCAGATCTGCCACTAGCTCAATACAGCTCTCCTTTCATTCCTAAGATCCTGGATAGCCTCCCAGCGATCGGTACTAAGATACCAATGCTTGAAAAATACACTGGAAAGACTGATCCCCTCGACTATCTTCAGCACTTTCAATTGATGTTGAACCTGCATTGCATCCCTGATGCCATTCATTGTAAGGCTTTCTGTACAGCCTTTCAAGAAGGAGCCCGACGATGGTTCAACAGTTTACCCCCACGTTGCATCACTTGTTTTGAGGATTTTAAGCTGCTATTCCTCAACCAGTTTGCTACAAGTAAATGGCTACAGAAGACTGCCTTGGAACTGATGCAGTTGACCCAAGGAAGGAACAAAAGTTTACGGGAGTTCATCACTCGGTTTAACAATGAAGCTGTTGAAGTCCCTGACCTCACCTGCTCGTCCATGTTGGCTGCCCTTATGAGCAATACAAGGGATGAAGAGTTCAAGAAGTCATTGGACCTTGATCAACCCAAGTCTATTCAAGAGATAAGAAATCGGGCGGACAAGTATATCCAACTTGAGGAAGTGTTGAAAAACACAAAACGTAGGGCATATGACCGTTGGCCAAGTGGCAGAACAGAAGATTCACAAAAGCGACAGAAGGATCAGTCTAGCTAGAGGAAGCCGACCGACCGAAAGGACCAACGACGAGAATCCTTCACCTCGCTCAACAGGTGGTATGCGAAAGTACTGGCAGTCATGAGAGCAGAAGGGGAATCCTTCCGTGAACCTAGTAAGTTGAAAACTCCCCTAAAAAAAGGGATTCTTCTTTATATTGTCATTTCCATAGAGAGGTAGGTCATGACACGGAGGATTGTTGAGACTTAAAGTGAGAAATCGAATTCCTTATCCAAAAGGGAAGGCTAGGTAGATTTGTGCAGTACGGTAACAATGCCGAACGGGATAATGAGGGTAGGAGTGGTCGGTCCAACAACTAGCGAAAGCCTTGGAAGCAAAACGACACGAACGATAGGGTGGGGCAGAACAAGAATTTAGACGACCGACGCGACACGAGAGGACAGTCCAGGGCAAGAGGTGATAGAAATGCCGGACAGTAGGATGACCGACCGGTGAGGGTCATAAACATGATTTCTGGTGGTAGTGCAGCAGGAGGGTCCACCGTCAGAGGAAGAAAGAGGTATGCCAGGCAGGCCGCTGAAGACTTATCAGCAAAGAAGAAGAAGCAAAGCGATGGGGTGATCTCGTTTGAAGAATCTGATCTGAAAGGTGTTAGCTGTCCTCATGATGATGCATTAGTGGTCACCTTGAATATGGATGGTAGTGAAGTAAAACGGGTAATGATTGACACAGGTAGCTCGGTCGACCTACTGTATTATGATGCATTTAAGCAGATGGAGATACCGAAGGAGAAACTACTGCCAATAGATGGACCCATCAAAGGGGTAACAGGAGCATCAGCCTACCCATTTGCCCGAGCCTTCTTGAACATAAAATTCGGACAAAAGCCATGTCAAATAGAGAGGAATGTTGAATTCTTGGTTGTGAAGTTTGTGGGAACGTATAATGCAATAATTGGAAGAGCTACCCAAAACGCCCTCAGAGCAATTGTTTCAACCTACTATCAAGCAATGAAA
>JAOSBM010000205.1:19048574-19060489 GCA_027568955.1 Erythroxylum tenue
GTTCCAAACAGTATAAATTGAATTCAATTCTAATTTCATTAATGTAATTGAATCCAATTCGTTCATGAATTCAATTCGTTGTGTTCCAAACAGCCTCTTAAGAAATTTTCCTATTTTAAGTTTTTAATCACTTAATTCTCTTTTCTTAAAATGTTTCCGAAGAAGTCAATGACATTAACAGTGAGCATATATACTTCAAATCTTAAAACTTCCCAAAGACTCGTCTTCTCTATGACCTTTCCACCGCCGGTATCTGGAGTCACAATCGGAAAACCTGTGTCCTAAAACCATAATTAGGCTCTGACTAATCCGGTTTGCGTCGGATCCAGGAGCGGCAAACCTCTCCCACCATAACATTTGTCGCTTTCACTTCCTTAACATAGCTTTTTTCGGCGTTAAGACGTTAGGGAACTCCCTTCCATCAATGACCACTCCTTTCCCAGATCCAATTTCTCCCTCCAAAACACGCATAGGTTGGATTGGCGTTGGTGTTATGGGGGCCGCGATGGCCTCTCGCCTTCTTGCCGCTGGTTACTCACTCACCATTTACGCTCGAAACCCTTCTAAAGCCCTTTCTCTCCTATCAAAAGGAGCCCAACTGGCTACTTCTCCATCAGATGTCTCCAAGTGCAGTGAAGTCGTCTTCACCATGGTAGGACACCCATCAGACGTTCAATCAGTTGTCCTCGACGGTACTGAGGGTGTTCTCGCCGGCCTTAATCCCGGGTCAGTCATTGTGGACACCACCAGCAGCGACCCTACTCTGGCGCGTCAGATTTTCACATCTTGTCGTCTCAAAGGTTGTTGGTCTGTTGATTCTCCTGTTTCTGGTGGCGATATTGGCGCTAGAGATGGGAAATTGGCTATATTTGCTGGAGGTGATGAGGGTGTTGTCAAGTGGTTGTATCCATTGTTTGATTTGTTGGGTAAAGTCAATTACATGGGTCCAGCAGGTTGTGGACAAAGTTGCAAGATTGCAAACCAAATAGTGGTGGGGGCTAATTTGTTGGGGTTGAGTGAAGGGTTATTGTTTGCTGAGAAAGCAGGGGTGGATACGAAGAAATTTATGGATGCGGTTAAAGTTGGGGCAGCGGGGTCGATGGTGATGGAATTGTTTGGGAAGAGAATGATAGGAAGGGATTTTAGGCCAGGTGCGTTTGCTGAATATATGGTAAAAGATATGGGAATGGGTGTTGATGTTGTAGAGGAGAACGAGGATCATCGAGTTCCTGTGTTGCCAGGGGCTGCTTTATGTAAGCAGCTTTTCACATGTATGGTGGCAAATGGGGACGGGCATCTTGGTACTCAAGGTCTAATAACTGTTATTGAGAGGTTCAATGGCAAGTAACATCTCTCGTCTTCTCTTTGCCAATGGGCTAAAATGATTCGACTATTTTGCCTTTGTGGATTAAGATTTTTGATGATATGGTTACCCTGTGGAGGCATTTGTTAATTCCCATGGAACATGGCGGAGCTTCAAAATTCGAGCATGTTATGTTTACCATTGCATGTCTTTTGTTTGTCAGTTTACCTAATAGTCTGTATTCTGTTAACAGAGAGATACTTTGTCCCTGGAAAGCCAAAAAACTATTTTTCTATTTAAGTAGCGAACAAGTGGAAAGAAAGCATTGTTGTCTGTCGATCCTTTTGTTTCAATTAGGAGTGCAAGAGATGTAGTTTGAAGGGGTGCAAAGGGAGGTTAAAAAAAAAAAAAGATACTTCTATTCGATCAATGAATGAGTATGATGAGCTCGCCTCCACATGTGAGTTCTCGTAATATATGTTCAGTTGATGCAATGATCTTGGGACTGTTTTCTATCACTGGACTATATGTTTAGTTATATGGACTAGATATAATTTACCAATGGACTGAGGTTTGACCAGCTTTGTTTTCCATGTTTCATTTATGAAAGTTGCTAATGCTACTCTACATCAACTTATGTGTGGCACTTCATTGCAACTTATATGGCACTTATTGCACCCACAACGGAAAACTTGCGAACAAAATCATCATCACAATTGCAATCTTAATTAGTGTGCTTTGCAATTTATATCTTTTCTGCGACGCTTTTCCCTACTGCACATACATATCATGAACTTCTCTTCTGAGTTTGTGAAGTGAAGAATTCTCTCTTCAGTTAAGCCTCTCTCAACTCTTCCTTAAACACGCTGGTTTCTTCTTTGAGAGTTGCGAGTAGCAAACAAACACATCCTATCATTTGCTTGCTCTTCTACCCACATAAAAAAATTGCGTGTTTAAATCCTATGAATTGATGTCTGGATTACATATGTCGAAGAGGTCCTGCACACTACAATCGCATGAGGCTTCATGGGTTAGAAGAGAATGATGAGCTCTTGTCTGAAGTTCTTTTTTTTTTGTGTGTGGTTAATAACGACATACATATAATGAAGTAGTTTGTATCCGATTTGTAAGGCTTCACTGTAAATCCATTTATTGTTTGATTCAGCTTATCGGCTCAACCCCACTACTGACATTGTGGTGCGTCTCCTTACATTGCCATGTTTTCCTTATCTTTTTATGTTGTTTTCGTTATTTTGACTACGATTCATAAATGAACATTTTTCTATGTTTAGATAGAAAATACTAGTTTTTTTTATTTTTATATGGATTGATTCCATTTAATTTAAAAAATGAGATATATTTATATAAATTTCCTTTTGATTGATCTTAGTGTATGTTTTAGTTATATTAGTCATTATATCCAATTATAATTTACTTGTGAATGCTTTGAGAGAGCTTGTCTTTGGTTAATTTATGGCTTTGGTAATAGGGGTTGAACAGGGTGTTCTAGAGAGACTTGCATGATATTTTTTGGTATTAAGGTCAAATCTTTAATAGAATTTTACAAATCTTAGTGTATTTAAAGGGGGGTTTTAGCTTGGTAGAGATAAGAGCTAACCAACTTGAGAGTAGATATTTGTAACTCGAGAGAGTGTAATATCAATTCTTGAGAGAACTTGTCAATCATTAGGGATAACATAGCCTAGGTTAAATGACCCGAGCTTGTTTGCTTATTGCCTTGATTAACCTATTTTCTTAACTCGTCATGCAACTGTCCATTTAAATCTAGGGAGCTTGTTCTAGGTTGTTTGATAGCTAGGTTTAATTAACGAGTTTTTTAATTATACACGACCTAAGGAAAGATTAGGGTTAATAAAGCTTATTGTTAATATACAATTAATAATTGCTAGGGGAGATATGAGAATAACAATTCAATGAGTTATGTTTAATCGAGTGTAGGTTGAGATTAAATTGATGACTGGGTCCCTAACTTATTCATCACTTTTCTTCATTTTTTAATGTTTTCTTTACTTTGCTTTCATTAGTTTAGTTTTGTTTATTTTCTTATTTGAAAACTAACAAACCCTCTATAACCTAAACATCGATTGATTTCATTTCAAAAGCTTTACACATACTCTCTGTGGAATCCACCTAGAATCATCACTACTATAGTCATAGGTCTAGTTATTTTGAATAGTGTTATGATGCGCTACGTCAATTTTAGTGTCGTTGTCAGGGAGTGTGGTGCTTTAGTTTTTGTTCTTGATTTTAATTGGTATTTTCTACATATTTATTTATAACTAGTTTCTTTTCAGTTATTTTATGATCTTTTCACTTTTTGTTTAGTGTTTTTGTGTTAAAAAATTTTAATAGATGGAAGTAATTTTTTTCTATAACTCATATTCCCAATCTTATAACCAAGTTTGGAGTGATCATACTAACTTTAGTTATGGATGGGATAACCAGCAAAATTACTTCCATAATAGTTTGTAGGACGCACAACAATTCTTATATAAACCAGAAGCTTCTTATTATGACTTAGGTCCATCTATAGAAGAACTAGTTAATGCTATCACTGTTAACAGTTTCAATTTCAATAGGAGGAAAGGAAATTTTGGCAGATATAAGGTTTAGCATCCAAATTTTGAAGTCACAACAAAACTTAGGTATATCTCTAGAAGAATTGGTTAATGTTTTTGTTGCTAATAATTTAGAAATTCAGTAGGATATGATACAATTCTAGCAAGATACAATGTTTCGAATCCAGAACTTGGCAAGTTAGGTGGGTCAACTGGCAGAAGCTATTAACCACCTAGCATCACAAAGCAAAGAGATGCAACTATCTCAACTTGAGGTGTAGCTAAGGAGCATTAGTGCAGAGACCTCACAGAGTGAAGAGGAGCTTGAGAATCTTGAGAATACTACTCAAGGAATTGCTTATGAAGAAGAAATACAGAAGGAGCTCGAAGAAAAAAAGGATATATCATTCAGCTCAAAGGTGAGTACTGATTGTTAAAACTAACCCTTCACCTTTACTTAATAGATTGGAGAAATTGAACGAGGAAGAAAAGGGTAAAGAAATATTCAAGATATTTTCATAGTGCATGGACTCAGTAGAGATTGAAAATTTGAAGATAGGGAAGCCAATGTATGTGAATGATCATCGACTAAGGCCTTATCCTAAAGAACCTCATGAGGAGGAAGCATATGTGATATGACCATCGACTAAGGCCTTATCCTAAAGAACCTCATGAGGAGGAAGCATATGTGATTGTTGAGCAAGTTTTAATTCTATAAAACCCTTAATGTTTTGTAAGTGAACGGGTCGTAAGCGTAGTAGTTGAGGTGTCGATCCCACAAAGAATTAGTGAACTAAATGAATCCTAACTTTGTCTAAGGTCTAAATTGTAATTAAAATGAAAATAAAAGTGAGCAAAAAATTAAGCAATTGAATATGAATGAATTGAAAATAAAATTCTAAAATTAACACAAAGAAATCAAAATTAAGCACATCCATTTAACTGTCAAGAAATTGCACAACGCAAGATTAACTAATTATGAGAAGATGGGATTTATCCTATCATCAATTACTATTTTAATTACTTTTTAGTTAATAAGTATCAGTCCTAGAATTTCAAAAGGTTGATTATTCTCCTTCGAGACTTAATCATTAAACCCTAAATCATAATCCCTAATTAAATCCGATGTTCTGAAATTGCAATTTTTTAATTAACAAATAACCTACAATCTAAGTAGTTTTTAAGCACTCTAATAAACAATCAGGTCCTTACACATGATCTATCGTCGCATAATTACCGATTTGATTGTTTATATGTTCTATTAGGTTGTTAATTCTCATTACCCAACCTAATTATGTTACTATCAGTTTACTCTTTCGATTTGTTACCGAAGTATACAAAACTGAAGTATGCAAAAGCGACAAATAATCATAATACCTAATACATTAACTTCAAAAGAAATCAAATCATAATTGATTCAAGAACAAATCCCAAATGACGTTTAGAACATCCTTAAAAAAATAGTCATCATCCTCATATCTATCTCAACATTAAATGAAATCAACACAAAGATGAAATGAGAAATTAACTTGGAAAGGATGGCTGAAGGTGACTGCAGTAGCTCCTTCTCTTCTTCTTCTTCTCTCCTTTTTTTTTCTTCTCTTCTTTCTCTTCCTTAGCTCTTTCTTTAATTGGTAAGATGGAGGCTCTTTCATTAGGTCATTTTCTTTTCCTTTTATAGTTTGTTTTCCTTTTAGGGAAAAAACTAGGTTTTACCCAGGCCAAAAAGTCCAAAACAACCCTTCGAAAATAGAAATGGAAGCAGATCCCTGCATTTCAATCACACCTGCCACGATTGTGGTAGGTATGTCACGATCATGGCCCTTGAAAATGAGGTTCTATCATGATCGTGACAACTTCTTGATAGTTGTAGATTACATGATGTTTTAATAGGCATTTTAGTATGTTTTTAGTTGTTAATTAATTGATTCATGCATGTTTAGGTTTAAAATTGTGATAGTTGGTTAGATATTTGTGTTTTAAGTGTTGTGTGGGTTAGAGCATCCTATTGAGCTTTAATTTTGTGTGTTTTAGTTGCTTTGATGTATTTGTTAGTGTTTAAGATCAAAAATCAAAAATCGGAAAAGATTTGGAGGAAATCCGACAGAGGACCTAAGGCCATGATCTTGACAGAGTCTCTTTTAGTAGGCCACAATCATGGCCTATGTAAGGACAGAAGCGGATCGGCCTCCGAAACTTAATTTGTCATAGGTTATTTCAGAATTTTAGTCCTGGGTAAAACCTAATTTTTACCCTAATTGGTAAAGGACTACATAAGACAAGAGAAATGACCTAGAAAGGGAGAGCCCCCATTTTGCCACTTTGGGAAAAAAAGCTAAGGAGGAGGAAGAAGGAAGAGAGAGAAGGTGGAGCTCCAGCTGCTTCTTCAACCTCCAATCCTCTAAGTTATCTTTTATTCTTTTCATCTTTTATTTCATTCATTTGATGTATGAGATGGAATTGATGATGATGGACCTTGGTTTAAGGATGTTCTAACTTCTTTTAAAGATTTATATTTGATTTAATGTTAATCTAGCTGCTTTTGTTCTTAACGATGCCAGGTGTTCTAATTATTTGTTGTAATTTCATACTTCGGTAATAAATCGAGGGAGTAAACCAAATGCAAAATGATTAGATCGGTTAATAAGAGTTAAATGATCTAATAGACTACGTAAATAATCAAATTGGTAATTATACGCAGAGAGATTTCGTGTGAGGACCTAGTTGTTTATTGGAATGCTGAAGAATTAATTAGGTTTTGCGCTATTTTTTTAATTGAGAAATTACCTGTTTGGTAACTCAATTAATTAGGGATTATGATATAGGACTTAGTGATTACAACTTGAGAGAGACTAATCCACCCTTCAATAGTAAACCGACACCGTATTAACAAAAAAATGATTAAGTTAGCATTCAATATAGGATAAATCTCCTTTCTCATAATTTGTTAATCTTCCTTGTTCAAATTTCAATTTTCAATTAATGGTGCTCTAATTTGATTTATTGCATTAATTTATAATTCTCATTTCAATCACTCCATATTTGATTTTTACTTTTCTATTTAGTTTTTATTTTCTTTTTAATTACACTTTTAGGCCTTAGACAAATTAGGATTCGATTAGTTCACTAATTCTTCGTGGGATCGACACCTCATATACTAAGCTACGACCCGTGCAATTGTAGAATATTGAGGGTTTTATAAAATTAAAATAAGTTTTTGGCGTTCTTGTCGGAGAATTAGTTTAGGACTTTTTGAAATCCTTTGTTTTAAGAAATTGTTACCCTTTTCTTATGACTGTGGTACCCAATCACATAAAATTAAAAAAAAAAAAAGAATTTGGTCCTAAAGTAGAAGACACATCAATTTGGACATCACAAGGCAACAATGAGGAATTTGAAAATTTAAATGCTAAGAAGAGATAGAAAGAACAATGATGGAGGAAATATATCATAAGGAGTAAAAGCTTTGCAAACTTCAATGAGGCACAATTTGGTCAAGGAAGTAATGATCTTTATTGGAACACTTACGATCCATGGTGGCGGAACCATCCAAATTTCTTTTGGCCTAACAATGCAAACACTCAAATGGGAATTCAAGGCATGCCATAATTTCAACAAAATGAGTCCAGTTCATGGGATTCTAAATTGGACAAGATCATGGGCAAGCTTATGACTTTGCGAGATGTCCAATCAAAAGTCTTATACTATAAAAAGAGATTAATAAATTTTTATTTTTGTAGATGGAAGCCTTGGCTGTAATAGCATTCAATAGGAGTTCCTCAAGATTTTGATCCTCCTCTTACTAATGTTATTGTAGAAATCTTAGTGAAATTTGATTTATCCATGCAAAGTCAAGATAAATGCTCCACTCTAGATTGTAAGTATCACTATATGGGATGTTTTGAGGCTATTCCCTATACAATTGGATTCTCCCATATGTAGTTTTGTGTTTGGAATTCATGATTGGGGTGGTTATATAGAATTTTTTTACCATTCATCATAAATACAAGTTAAGCTTCAAAATATGTGTTACCATGCCTTTCATTTCAAGCTTCCAATATTGTCATAAGCGATGACATACTATAATCTACTAGAGAATAGTATCCTCTCCATCCTTCCGTTATGTTTAGTAGCTCTAACAATGAATACCTAAATCCTAAAAGTAAGACACAAACACATGGTTGAGAAAGAGAGGCTTAAAAATAAATAAATAAACATAAACAAAAATGTGAAAGAAATTTATGTAAAAGAAAAATAATTATTAGAGTAATGGAAATTTATATGTTCCTAATATCCTAGTCTCTAGAAATGGCCCTAGGAACTTGATGGACTCATGTAATATATATATTTATATAAATGGATTCTTTACCCTATAGATTGTTCAGGCAAGTTCACTTATTGTTATATGGTATAAGATACTGTGCGCTAAGTTTCAATCCAACGAAGACTATGATTACTATTATTAACTCTATTTATAGTATCTAACCAATAGTTTAAGGTAATAATGATTAATTAGACTTAAATTTAAAACAAAAAATAAAGGACAAGTCAACATAATTAATATACTAAAATGGTAATTGAACTAATAATCAACTAATGAAACAACGGAATCTATAATTCAAATACCCCTAGCACTTCTCATGCAATCATGACTTCACATATCAATTTAAACTAAAGTTTATTGAATTGTGGAAATTCCTCAATTATACATATATCATTCTTAAGACTATTAAAAACTAATCCTAGATTGGTTAATTAAACCCATTAGAATTATAATAATTGATTTATGAATTTCATTATTAGGTTTGACATAATATGAATGATTTATGTCAACCTATTTTTTATTTTTCATTCAATTCCTTTAAATTATAATAGATCTATTCTTACAAAGGATTTATCAATCTCAATTGTATGAAATCACACATAAATAAATACATAGATAATATTAATTCAAGAAACACAAAATCGAATCTCAATAAAACAAAAAGTTTAATTAAAATCTCTTCTTGACTTGTAATTACTCCAAAGTTGTATGGAGTCAAATGATTCATAAGTAAGAACTTTGTCCCACTTACTATAATTGGAATGACACATTGACTATGTTTACCTGTAGTTTTCAACAACAGAAGAAGGATGACATACTTCACAAATCAACACTTCTTATCACAATTTACAATCTTTGGATGAAAAGAAATCGCAGACTATATACACTAACGACAATAAAAAAATATCAATTAGCTACAAATATAATCAATGAAGTTCAAGCTCTCCTTATAGTAAAAGAAACACAACAAGACTTGTGAACAACTATGCGAATTGTAACTTAATTCACTTGCACTTGTATGCAATTTTCAGTTTTTGCCTTTGATAGTGTAATATTTTGTTAAAGGCCTCAAAGAAGACTTCATTGTAATATTGTAAATAGTTTTCACCATATTTAATGACAATTTCTTCAATTTTTAAAGAAATTTAATTAACATAAAATCATTAGATAGTTTATCGTAGGGTTCAGCTAATCCAGATACCAAAAAGAAATGAGTTCATAATCATATCCAACATAACATAAAAATTAAAGAGAAAACTAGAAATTAAGGATAACATGATGAAATCACTTAGATCTTCAATAACTTCACTTTAGATTGATTAAAATCCACTCCAAATAGGTCTCTTGGATATTCTTTACTCTTTTTACCATCTTAGGGTTTCTTATTATCTTTTCCAAGCTTCCTCTCTTTTTCCACATAATCCTAGTTTTTAAAATTTGAAATTTAGATTATAGAATATACATAGGTATCAACACGAGCATGTTGATGGTTATGTACTTCAAACATATGTGTGATGCTTTTCAGAGCCAACATGTGCATAAACATAGACATGTATTGTTAACACGGCCTAGTCATCACTCAACATAGGCGTGTTCCTCTTTATTATGGAAATGTTTTACAAAAATCATTTAACACAACTCAAATTTCTGTAAAAAAAATTTATGTATTTTTCATACACTTTATAATTCTGACAAAACAACTCCAAATTGCTCCAAAGTTTTTGAATTCATTGCTTTAAATAAATTAATTAGACCTTTAAAATAAAATATGAACAAAAGTACCAAAGATAATAAAACTAAACAAATAAACAAAAAATGCACTAAATATGAGGCCAAAAATATGAGGAAATAAAAACTTATCAGGGTTGCTCAAGCCTGATCCAACTTAAGCTCGAGTTGTATGCCTTGGGCTTTATCATGCCTTTAGGCTAGGCATCGGCTCAATCGAGATTCAACCTAAGCCTGGGATCAATTGAGCTTTTGCCAATGCAAGCTTAATTATAGACCTCATCTAAATTTCTTTGCCTACTTTATCATATGAAAGAAAGATAGTTAATGATCCACTAATATGGAAAAGAAAACTAGTATGATGATTAGTCTCCTTGTCGATATTTGGGTGTCTTTAATATAGCACAAAGGTCTCATAGACTGTATTGCATCCATTTTTTCAATTTAACCTTGATGCCTCACTTAGACACTATAAAGCCTAAAAATATTTATATAACACACTAAGCACTAATTCTAAAAGTTAAGCTTTAGTTCAAACTTATCAATTATTTCAAAGTAATCCTTTATATTTGCACTATAGTCCCTTCCCTTGGTTTTGACTATTATGTCATTGATATATGCCTCAACACTTTTTCTTAACAAATTTCTAAACACCTATAACAAATCTCTAGCAAGTCTCCCTTGCATTCTTAATCTAAATGATACTATTTAATAGTTGCAAGTGCCATTATGGGTTTAAAAAATAGAGGTTTTCTCTATAGCTTGCCAATGGGAAACTGGCTATATCTTAAATATGCATCTATGAAGTTGAACAACTTATGGGTTGACACTACATCTAGTAGCTTGTTAATTTTAGGCAAAGTGTAATGATCTTTCAACTGGACCTTATTGAGGATGATGAAATCCACCTACATGTGTCATTTCCTATTTAAATCCTTGACCATCACTATATTGAAGAACCACTACGAATATGAAAACTCTCCTATGTGGTCGAGCCCACATTAATCTTTTCACTTCCTCCTTCATAACAAGTTACCTTTTCTAAGGCAAACGTCATTTTTCCTACTTTGCAAAACTGAATTCATTATTGAAATTTAACTTATATACCACTACTTTGGGGTAGATTCCCCATATCTCTTAATGTCATTAGGAAAAAGATGTCTGTGTATTCCCCTATTAATGACTTTATAGGTGCCCTCTCAATACTAGACATATCTTTACTATCTTTACTATTAAGATTGCTCCACATCTAGATTACTACCTCACTAGTAGGCTCCCCTATCTAGTCTCTATTTCTAACTATGCACCTTTGCTACACCACTTTCAATAGGAACTTTATTGATAAAAGTTAGGTGAAAGCATATCTGTAAAGGAATAGAAGAAGAGTCTCCCATAGATAAAATTGTAAATCAATAAGATATGGAATACTTAGCTAGAGCTTGTAGCTTCATTAAGAGCATTATCTTTTGGAAAGTGTGTGTCTTCCCCTCAAAAATCCCACTAGTAACAATGAACCTAGTTTGAGTAGTGACTTGGTGAATCCTAAAGTGGTTAAGTCGTTATAAAATAAAATGTCAATAAAGTTATTATATTTTTCAAGGTTCTTCTTACCTTATGATTGGTTTATCAAAGCCCTCAAAATTAATTTTGATTCTTTGAACTCATATAGTAGTTGTGGAACCAAGTTGAATCCCAAGGGAACTAAAAACTATATTGTTGGCCCCTGAATTTTTTTATATTTATTTAAGCACGATTAGATTAAATTGAGGCCTTGATGGATGAAATTGTATTGGGATTAATTAGTATGGTAGCATTAATGAGGTTAGGTGGCATGAGTTAGCATGAATTAAATTAAATTAAAGAGTTAAGTGATAAATGCATAATGGTATGATGGGCCATGGGCTTAAGAGAGGGATTTAAGTTATAAATGAACAAGGCTTCTTCATTAAGGGTCTAGTGGGCCTTTGGGCTTAAGTGAGAG
>JAOSBM010000205.1:19061864-19076325 GCA_027568955.1 Erythroxylum tenue
TTCATGTTGATCCGAGGAAGGTTGAAGCCGTGGTGAATTGGCAGGCACCCAAGACAGTGACCGAAGTGAGAAGTTTTATGGGTCTGGCAGGGTATTATAGAAGATTTGTTGAAGGGTTTTCGATGATCGCAGCTCCTATGACTAAATTATTGCGGAAAAATCAGAAGTTCATTTGGAGTGAGGAGACAATGTCTGTTAAACGGACATGCAAGTCCATTTAACGAACACTCTCGGGTCAAATTGGCCTCCAAGGTTCGCGTCATGTCCGTTAAACAGACATGCATGTCCGTTTAACGGACATGCTTTGGAAAGTTGATGATTTTTTCCTCACTTAAGGACTGAATCAGGATTTTTGGCCTTCACAAGAGTTGTAGGTTTAGATGTCTTCTTTTTAACGGTACAAAAACGAACTCATTTCGATATCTAGCTTAAAAGTTAAGACATTCAAGCCAAGAAAGGTCAATAATTGAGTTTGGAATTTTAATGTTTAACAAGTGTGCGCTCACTACCAAGGTGGCATGTCAGCTAAGGGTCCTAAGCTTTCGAGTTCCAGGTTTATGTCTCAGTCCGTTGGGCTCCAGAAATGGGGTCCAACATATATTTTTTTCATTTCAATTCACAAAATAAGGTGGGGGTCTGTGATTAATTAACTAATAAACCAAAATTAATAAGGAGTCAAAATAAATCAACTAAGTATTTAAGTGAGAAATTTTATGGTATTTAACTCCGATTTAAGGGAAATATCTGTTCCAGTTGCAACTTTGATCATTGTCATAAAAAGAATAATTTTCACAATTTAAGCAGTTAATCTAAAGCATATTAAGATAGCCATAATAAGTCTCAAATTTTCCTAAATTAATTTTTTCAAACCCAGCAGTCAAACCAAAACTTACCATCAGTTGAATATGTGTGGTAACATTCCATATCAATTAAATGATAGCAATAACCTTAGCGAAAAGGACTAAACCCTAAATTAAATAATTTAGATAACTACAACTATTCAATTTAGTTTTCTTATTTCTCATAAGTTAAATATGCAAATTCACAAATAATCTATTTTCTAATTGTACCAATCATTTATGACAATTAAGGATCACTGAATTCATGGACAGCTATAGAATAATCATCATCAAATTCATTTTTTAGATAAAACAATATTAACTATTCATGAAACATAAGAGCATAAAGCAAGAAATACTTCAATTAAAACATAAATCAACATTTAGTATACAGCGTCATAAGGTTACAACTAGAGTTTTGAATCCTCTTAAATTAGAATATTTGAATTTAGTCACACACAGATTTTTTTCCCAACACTAAAAATAAAAGAAAAGACGAAAGATTAAGAAAAAACTACAAAGAAACGAAATAGAATGTTATAGAGAAGTTGTTGTATGTGTTTTTGTTTTCTTTTCCTACTCAAAACCTAGCTTACTTCTATCTTGCAAAGATTAATATCTAAAACAAATACAAAACCCTACATAATAACGCTGGAAATAAGTTTCCTAATTGAATTCATATTATTAGGGTGAATCTGGCGTTAGGCGTAATCTCGCTTTATTTGCTACAGTAATCTATCCAATTTTTAAAAATTTATGATTTTGACCAATAATGTCCAATTTGATGCAATCTTGTCACATCCTAAAACAAAACAAATATTAATTTTCCTATTTAAGCACCAAAATATAAATAAAACAAAAGTGATCATTCCAATTAACATAACCAAATAACATCTTATCAAATTCCCCCACACCGAGCTCATGCTTGTCTTTAAGCACACATCAATCATCTTTATATAACGTTTTATCTTCTTTTATGTTATCCAAAAATATCCCAAATGGTAATTCACATTAAATGTTTAGGATAAAATAACGATTGAGAGAACAAGCACTCATAGGACACATTGTTAGAATGAAAATATAGCATCCTATCAATTCCATTTAAATCAAATGAAACAAGGCTTGACACCCTCTCATGGATTTCACTCCATACAGTCAAAGTGTTTAGGGTCTATTAAACACTTAAATCAAAGCATACCAAATTATTTCCATAAACTTGCTCATGAATCATATCTCCACTACTTAATAAAAATGGACCTAATGCATAAGGTATGCCAAAAAAGTTCTTAGGTTAAATAAATTAAAGGAAATCTTATAAACTTGTCTACACATATCTAACTTAAATAACTCACTTGATTCAAATAGCATCATTTCAATCACCTCATCGTTTTTTTCTTTTTTCTTTTTTCTTTTTAATTATTGTTTCATATTTTAACAAAAAATCAATGAGAAAACAATTCAACTTGAATAAATTAATCTAATTTTCATGGAAATAGTCAAAAGCTTATGCAAATGAGCTTGATATAATTTCTTCAATTTAAGGACACAAAATTATTAAGGACATCAAAACAAGGGTAAATTTGGCTTATAACAAGGTTAGTATTCAAGAAAATAAAGGTTAAGGCTCAAATTAGTTTTCTAGGAGTAAAACGTAAGGTAGCTTATTTAGGTCAAAAAGGGTTATACCTAAGTACCCTTATCATCTTTGTACACAAGTTCATAAAAAATATAGTCTTAACATGTATTTAAAAGCAAGTTCTAGCAAAACCAAGCTATGTTTGATAACACACAACAAAAAGAAATGTGATGAATTCTTTTAGACTCAAAGTTCACATAGGTTTCAAAATGTATTAACTCTTGCACACTTTCATTTAGCAAAACTAATAAGATGCTTAAAGTAATTTAATGAAAACACTAATCGTGCTTGTCTCTCTCATGCATTAATGTATCCAAAATTAAGGATTATTTGTAGCACCCCACTCTCGCATCACACATACCCGACATCCTGACTGATGTCTGAGTACGTACCCCACAAGTGTGGCATGTTAGAACAATCAACCAATTGAAGCTCATTACAAAATTTTCAAAACAATGCACGCATATGCAGAAAATCAATAAACAAATTGGGCCCACTTTATTCGTAAACATTTTCATTCATAAATGGTACTACACTCATTGATCAATCTCGTTTACAAACATTTCCAATTTGGAAATTTATTACAAAAATAGAATTGATCAAATACACATGATACAATAATTGCAGAATACACAATTTGATACAAAATTAAAGAAATACAAATGCAGACGCGAACTGATTCCGACCTCTGGCTCTTACTCGAATGTAATGGCTAGAATCCAATTTGTCTAACTTGATATCTTCTCTAAGCTTGAAAAATATTGCAAATTTTGGGTTGAGTTTTGTGAACTCAATGAGTCGACCATCCTCGATGGCTCACTCATATCACATAACATATATTGTTCATGTAATCATGTAATTCACATCATTTCACTAATAATCATATAACATCACATATCACTTTGATCACTTATTTCATGTTTCACATTTAGAGCAGTCATACAGTTCATTTTAGTCATTCAAAACATACATATCAATTTTATAAGCAATGCTCATGAGGCTCACTTCCAATTGTTATTGTTGTGACCGAGTGCCTTTTTACTGGCCCATATCCCTTGTGGATACCGGGCTGGCCTATATCCCTTCTGGATACTGAGCTTGTATCAGATAATGTCCCATATCCCTTATGGATACTGGGTACATTAACGACTGAGCCACAGGCTCTTACCACATTTTGAGCTTTAAGTTCTTTTAAATGGCAACTCCGGTCATAACTGTCTTTATCTTTTAAGCATTCATGTAATAAAATGCATCACATTTATTCAGTCGACCAAAAGTGCTAAAGATTATACATTCATATTCACTATCGCATTCTCATTCACAATTTTCATCAAATGTTGAGCCCGAGTCTCGTTACCTATCCCCAGGTGACCACTCGAGGCGGTCGGGTCAGGGTCATGCGAAAAGAAAGTCGAAACGTTCAATTAAAGATGAAAATTCAACGGTAGCAATTGGCGGGTTTGCCGCGGCGAAACTAAGGCAATATTTCCAAAGACCCCTCTAGAGAAGTTCGTCGCGGCCAACATCTGGCTTCGCCACTGTGAAGTTTCAAAGTTGAGCAACCACACCCTTCGGGACAAATACGCCGCGAAAAAAGTTTGGCTTTGCCGTAGCAAAGTTTCGAAAAATCAAGTAAAATTACTTTTCGTGAAAGGTTTGTTAAGGCCAAGGTTTGGCTTTGCCGTGGCGAAACCTTCAGTTCCGAAACCCAGAAGCTAGCATTCAAACACAAAACTTTGCACATACACATTACCAATTTCCCACAACCATCAATAACTCACCCAAAGAAAAATGTAAACATACACAAAAGGAACTTCTTCAATTCTGAATCTCATTGCTACATCAAAATGGAGTCTGAATAAAGCTTTAGTTACATATCATCACTACATCATTAGCTTAATACAAAATACATATGGATGCTCATGTTCGATATGATGCTAAAGCTACCCAAAAGTAATTGAACTAACTTAGTTACTAAATGTAGCTATCTCGGAGTTTCCAAATGCCTTGCAAGGATCAACGATCTTCTCGTTCTGCACTTGAGGAGAAAATAATGGGTTGAGCTATAAAGCTCTGTGGCTAATATATTTATAGCCATTGGCAATGAGCCACACAATCAAACATATATACATACATCTATATGTCATTTTATTCTAGCAATTCAATCATTAACCATTTTAGCTCAAAAACTCATAGTTAAGGAAGTTAACGTATAACATATAAGGTGTACATTTAACCATCAAACATAACACTCAAATGTATCATACTTAACAAATCAAAGATGAAATGCACAAACAAATGGCTTGAGAGTTCCATGGATTGAAATGGTGAAACCAAAGTTTACACCATAAACAAAATGAGTTTGTTCTTAGGGTCTCATATGCCATAAGCGGGAAGTCGGGATAAGGCTTAGTCAATGTGCACGTGACAAAAGAAATGGTTTCTCTCTTGTCCAAACACAAGAAAATTCTATGCTCAATTCAATTCATCACATATATTCATACTCTCAAGCATCTAATGCTTTGTTCTCTTTTCCAAATGTACAAAATGTCATTGATCTTTCAAGGCATGACATAATAATACATCATAATGCAATTTCAAATATTCACCACAATTCAATTCAAGCAATCTAAACATACACATGTCGACAAGAAATTTTCCCATTTACACAATAACTATGAATACATTACCAACCAAATTGTTTGGAAAATCTAACTCAATTGTGCCTTTTCTCTTGCTCTTGGATAAGTTTCTCTTGGTTCCCTTCAAATAAACCAAGTTTCCGTTCAAACAATATCCCATAGAAATCCATAAGTTTCAATAAGCATAAAAAATAGATTAAACAAAAATTGAACTTAAACTTAACATACCCATAGTCTATCTAGGTTAGAAAAACCAAAACCTAGTTTAGAAATCCATGAAAAAATCAACATGGTTTCTCTTCTTTCTTCCAAAACAAACCTGTTGGATCTCGTTTTCGAAACCCAACTCTTGTTCTGATACCATAATTGTTGGAACTCGATTTTGGAGCCTAACATTCGGAGTCATAAAACATGAGCGTGTTATCCTATAGGGTTATTTCTATGAATCCTCATTAGCCATTATCCCACAAGGGTGGCGTACCCACACCAGTCAAACATAAAAAACAAACTCATTTTTTCACTTCAACACAAATTTCGAAAAACCTCAAACTAGAATTTCAAATTGATTTCTTCAGAACATTTGTTCCCCATTTTCTGAAGTTTCTAATAGCACCAAAATCATTCAATTTGGTTCAAAAATTTGACAGTTATGACCCAAACATTTTCAGATTGTTATTAGACTGAAACAATAAACTATACCCAACTTCCATCCAGAATTTGAAAGTTTTAGGGACTGACTTAAAATTCAATTCCTTCAGATAATTTGTAGTTCTATACACAGTTTATTTAGAGACAAGAATCATCTCATTAGGAGGTCGGATAACAAAGTTATGGCCGAAAGAATCAAACAAGGTTTTGTCCTCAATCATATTGAACCTATCTTGGTACAATTAGCATAACTTTCACTAGAGATGTCAGATTAAGATCATCTTAGGACGGTTTCAAAGAGAACTTTGAGATCTAAAACTTTCATGAAGCCTTAGAAGAGAGATTTTGTCATATTGATGGTCAAAATTGGATTCGAAGATAGGTCAGACGATCCCAGACGAAAGGTCAGATGAAACCAGACGAGAGGGTAGACGATTTGGGACAATTGGAATAACTTTCTCTATAGATGTCGGATCAAGATCATTCTTGGACAGTTTGAAAGAGGACTCATATATATACAGCTTTAAAGAAGACCTGGAAGAGAGATTATATCATCTTGAGGGTCAAATTTGACTAGAAGATAGGCCAGATGAAAGGTTGGACAAAACCAGACGAAGGGCCAGATGATTTGGGACAATTACCATAACTTTCTTGAGAGATATTGGATTAAGGTCATTATTAGATTTTTTGAAAAGGACTCATAGATCTACAAATTTTAAGAATACCTTGAAGAGAGATTCTATCATCTTGAGGGTAAACATTTGGCCACACGATAGGCCAGACGAAAGGTCAGATGAAACCAGATGAGGGGCCAGACAATTTAGGACAATTTGCATAACTTTCTCTATAGATATTGGATCAAGGTAATTATTAGATGGTTTGAAAGAGGACTAATATATTTAGAAATTTTAAGAAGACATTGAAGATAGATTCTATCATCTTGAGGGTCAAAATTGGACCAAACTATGTAAGATGAACCGTACCCAGAAGATGTTTATGAACAGTGCACAGAAGATGCTTAACAATTGACATAACGTTCTCTAGAGATGTCGAATTAAGGTCATTCTTAGAAGGTTTGAAAGAGGGCTTCAAGATCTAAAACTTTTATAAAGACTTTGAAGACAGATTCAATCATCTAGGGGGTCAAAATTAGACTAGAAGATGTCAGATGAACAATGCATATAAGAAGTTTCGGCACCAGAAGATACAGAAGGTCAACCATAGAAGATACAGTCTACAATCCTGAGCATCTCCACTTATAAGGATCATAACTTTTAGCTCAGATGTCCGAATTTTACATAGTATATACCGTTGGAAAGCTAGAAAGATAATATACAACTTTCTAGAAGACATATTTGTCTAATTCAGCCTAGAATATGAATTTTTCCCCTATGGAAGACTTGAAATTTGCATTGTACAAACTTGGGATATCCTAAGCATAACTATTTTACTACCAAATTGACTTCATTAAACTCTCAAACCTCAACTAATTTGACTCATCCCATTCAACTTCATCTTATCGTTCATAATTCCTATCTTTCTTTTCCGTAATGTATCACTTTTATATATATCAACAATTCATGGTCAAAGTCATCAACTCAAGTTGATAACTTCTTTAGATATGCCTAACTCCAACTCAACATCATCCATACACGATTCATATTTCATTAACATCAAAAAGAATAAAGTTTTACAAATCTTTTATGGCATTCCAAGCCACATTATATCATCGTCTCAATCTCACATTACAAAAGATTCTTGAACAAATAAACTTGAAATGAGACTAAAACATTGTGCTTTCCTAAAACCAACTCAAAATACAAAATAGAAAATTTACATTAATTCCTTTAGGCTCTTGATCACTTGATCTCTTAGCTATCACCTGAAGATGGGACAAAAAGGGGGGTGAGCTTGAAAGATTGTAGGTAACAGTTTATAAGGGAAAATAAGCAAAACCTTTGAAATGTTCATTGGTCAATATAAAATTTAAATTGAAATCATAATTTGTATCGTTCTCAAAACCTTAACCAAAGTTCACGAATTACAAAGCATGAATGCATCAAACTTGTTAACATAACATAAGCACATCAGAATGGTTTGGGTGGATTCATAAACATGACGCACTACATATTTCCACATAATGGTCCTGTGTAGTCGTAAACTTGAGGGAGTCTATGAAGGAGCTCCGTGCCACTAGTGGGTAAACGGGAGAAACCTTTAACTTGGTCAATGTGCATGTGACATTTTTGAAGGGACGACTACAAACCTACATAACACATATTTCATAACTTGTAAACATGTTGCCCAAAATGGCACTTTTTTGAAAACTTGATTTCATAAACTTGATATCCTTGCAAAAATCATTTCCATTTTTCATTTCATAAATCAATAACACAAATCATATGCAAAACATGTAGCACATTCTCAAAGCATTCTAAGAGCAATAAACGCAACATTTATGATGCAATTTAAAACATTTAACTTCCTTGATTCAAAGAAATCTTTAATGGCTTATTTACTCTATTATAAACATATACCCAACTTGTTTTCCTTACTTAAGGACTTGCTCAAAATACCTCTCCTCTTATTCCTCTTACCTCTTTTGATCCCTTTATATAATAACAAACATCCCACTCAATAGGTTTTTCAATTGAAAGCCCCACAAAGCACAATCACTAAAATTGGTTCTGGCATACTTAAACCCATGCATTTTCTAAACTTCATGAACTAAATTCCTTCCAAAAGTCCAAAGGATCCAAAATAATCTTACCTTGATTCTTCACCAAATGAAGAGATCTTTGGCTCAAATGGAAGCTCTTCTCTTCCTCTACCTTTTTCCCTTCTTGAACAACCTCAAAATCTCTCTTAAAACTAAGAAATGATGAAACCTTAACTATCTTTCCTTCTTCTCTATCCTTTCCACTAAAACTCTCTTCTTTCTCTCTTCTATTGTTGTTTTCCACTCTTCTCTCCTTCAAATCACGTTTTCCCTTCTTAAAGTAACAAGACAACGTTTCTTCTTCCATTTCTACCCTTCCTTATAGGCTTTTAACCTTAAGTGTCTTGCCAAAAACACCCTTGAACCTGCTTATAACCTTTGCACTTTAATTCCATTAACTCATGCAATAAATCCCACTAACTTTGACAAAATTAACTAACTACAAAAATTTAATCTATCAAAACCTTAAAATTCTTTTTAAAACATGCTTAATTAGAAAAAAATCCCAGGGGCCAACATTTCTCCCTCTCTTAAAAGAATTTCGTCATCGAAATTCTTATCTGATTAATCAATAGGTAGTGGTATGCTTCCTGTTATGCTCCTCCATTTTCCATTAAACTTCATCACTCAAATTATTTCTTTCAAATCACCCTAGTTAACGGATTCAATCAATCCTTCCATGACTTATTAAGATACCACACTATCTTATATGTTTCCTCAATATTTTTTAGATTACTCACAAATTTTCACTTCTTGTGTCGATAGCACCAATATCATATCATATCAGTATTTCTAAACATACTCAGATATATCACATTACGAATCTAAGATATCTTTCATCAAAAACACTTCTCATAATTGTTTCATACAGGCCAATTCATGTTAGGCTTAGCTAATCCTTTTTCCTAACCTGAGCACACTTTGGCACGGTGATACTCTCAGCGATAATCTATCTTTCGCTTCATAGTTCACATCTCTGTAGTGTCAGTACACTTAACTCTTATGTCTATCTTGCTGTATTCCATACCCTTGGTGTTGATCCACCTAACTCATTTATCTTTCTTGAATCACTTAACTTCTAATACTAATCGATTTTCACTTATCAGTAACATCTCTAACTAATTTTGGCCTTCGACTATTTTAGGCCTTAATTGTCACAAAGCAAGAGCGAACTACTCTTTCTATCATCTAACTCCTCATATTAGCATTAATGTCACCTTAATTTCAAGAATCCAATCACATAGTTGGATACTTTACATCAAACATAATGCATACACTCTCAATAGCATATTCTACATTTCATGCTTGTGTCTCTGTCAGAAATAGAACTCCAATACTCACTTTTGAATCACTGCATGTTCATTTCTAATTTGTTCTTTCATTGATCATTCTTAATATAGACTATCTAATTTGCTCAACCTAATTCAATGCAATTTCTTCTTCAATAAAAGATTTCTTACTACTATCATTTATATTGTTCATTCAATCTTTATCAATCAACTGTTATCATCATCACATTATCAACCATTCTTAATACCTCAAGAAGACCAATTTCTATCGTGCTTACAAGGTCATAATGTTCTCATTACCAAAAATCAACATAATTACTGTCGCATATGCTTAGATGTGTATTATCAAAGTCATCCCATTTTTAACATCAATACTCCAATTTTCCAGGATTTACCTCTTCTAATATCTTAATGGTTTAATTACCATATTGAGTGCATTAACTCTTCTCATTCAATTCTTCATCTTTTTCTTAATCTCAGTCACCCATGAAATCCTATCTTGCATGCATTGTTAACTTTCTCCTTACTATATACATCATTCATCTCATGAATCTTTGATGTGTATATCCTTAATCAATTCAGAATTATTGATGCATAATCATTATGAAATTCTGATCTCAATTCCACTAATATCTTCTTATACCGGATCATAACTCTTATCACAACAATTAAACAATCATTCTAACTTCCAAGTTCAACTTTTCAAATTCCACTTTGCTTGTACACCTTAAATCTGGTCATTTCCAACTATATCTCTATTTCTTCTCAGTCATATCATGAAAATATCTTCACATCCATATCCATTCATGTACGTATCCACAACAAAATTCTGTCACCATATTCACTAACATAATCAAAATACTGAATCTATGTATAACATATCAGACTACGAAATATTTCTTATTTCTAAATATCCACAAACTTTTCATTTTCCCACATTCTGACAGATCATTATTCTTCTCACTAATTCTATTGGCATGAACTCTTAACAATCACTCTTGCGATTTACACATATCCTAAAAATTGCCCATGTATGATCCTAATTCTGGGCTCTGATACCATCAATGTTGGATCCCATTTTCGAAACCCAACTCTTATTCTGATACCATAACTGTTGGAACCCGATTCTGGAGCCCTACATTCAGAGTCATAAAACGTGAGTGTGTTATCCTATAGGGTTATTTCCATGAGTCCTAATTAGCCATCATCCCACAAGGGTGGCGTACCCACATCAGTCAAACATAAAAAACAAACTCATTTTCCCACTTCAGCACAGATTTTGGAAAACCTCAAACTGGAATTTCAAATTGATTTCTTCAAAACATGGTTTCTCTTCTTTCTTCCAACACAAACCCATTTCTCTCTCTAATCTCTTTTGTTTTTCTACCAAGCAAGAAGAAAAGATGAACTTATCTTGAACTTAGCCCAAATCTCCTTCTTTCTTTTTCTTTCCCTAGCTTCCACGATTTTCTTCTCTTCTTTTTGTCTTCTCTACGTCTTCTTCTCTTCTTTTCTCTTCTTCCACGATTTTCTCTTCTTCTTCTTATTTCAAGATAACATTTTGTCTTGTTCTTCCAAAATTACCCCTCCTTATTTAACCTAATGTCTATTAACTCCTTATTCTATTTAATCTATACTGTACTCTAATTTACTTCTAACATTTCTATTCTAATTTCTACTTATTCTCACTAAATTAATGGACTCAATTTCTAAAAATAAATAAAAAAATAAATAATTAATTAATTAATTAAAAAATTGATGAATAAAAATGATAAAAAAATTTGGGGTCCAACAACTCTCCTCCCCTAAAAGAATTTCATCCTCGAAATTCTTACTTTAGTCATCGAAGAGGTGTTGATACTTCTCCTTCATTGCTTCCAAAGGCTCCCATGTTGCCTCCTCTCTTGCATGGTTCTTCCATAAGACTTTAACCAGTTTTACTATCTTGTTTCTCAAAACCTTCTCCTTCGAATCTAGATTCTCTACTGGTTGTTCCTCATAAGTCAAATCCTCTTTTAATTAAACCTCTGAAGGTTGAACTACGTGTGAAGGATTCGATCGGTATTTCCTCAACATTGATACTTGAAAGACATTGTGAATCGTAGATAATTCCAGTGGCAAAGCTAATTTATAGGCTAAAGGCCCAATCTTCTCAATGATCTCATAAGGTCTCATAAGGGCCTATGTATCCTAGACTAAGCTTGTCCTTCTTACCAAATCTCAAAACTCCTTTCCATGGAGAGGCTCTAAGAAACACTTTGTCTCCAACTTCAAATTCCATCTCCCTTCTATGCACATCCATGTAGCTTTTCATCTTGTCTTAACATGTGCTTCACCAATTTAATCTTGTCAACTGTAACTTGTACCAATTCAGGTCCTAAAAGTCTCCTTTCACCTTCCTCTTCCCAACAAATAGGAGTTATGCACTTCCTACCATACAAAACTTCATAATGTGCCATCTGAATTCCTGAGTGGTAGAAATTATTTTAAGCGAATTCGATTAAAGGCAGATGATCATCCAATGAGCCTTTGAAATTCATAACACAAGCTCTTAATATTACCTTTAATGTCCATATTGTCCTCTCCGATTGACCATCAGTCTATGGATGGAAAGCTGTGCTAAAATGCAACTTAGTTCCCAAAGCCTCTTGTAAGCTTTCCTAGAATCTGGAGGTGAACTTAGGATCTCTATCTGAGACTATAAAACATGAAATCCCATAAAGTCTGATTATTTCATTTATTTATTTCTTGGCCAAAGCATTCAAAGAATCTACTTGTCTAATTGGCAAGAAATGTGTTGACTTGGTTAGCCTATCAGCAGTCACCCATATTGCGTCATACTTCTTGCCAATTCTTGACAATCCCATCAAGAATTCCGTTCTCCCATTTCCATTCAGGTATAGACAAAGGTTTAAGCTTATCGATAAGCACTTGATGTTCTGCTTTAAATTGCTGACACACTAAGCATCTTTTAGCATACTTTGTAACATCTTTCTTCATTCCTCTCCACCAAAAGTACTATTTCAAATCTCTATACATTCTCGTAATTCCTTGGTGCATTGCATAGGGAGCATTGTGTGCCTCATGTAGAATCTCATCTTTCAATTCTAACATATCTGGAATGCACAATATGTTACCTATCACCATTAATCCATCTTCTCTTATCTCTACTTCAGAAGGTTTGCCATTTTTAATCTCTTCTCTGAGCTTGCTCAAGTACTCATCTTGTTCTTGCAATCCTTTAATCTTCTCATTCAACACTGTCCTTACTCTAAAATTAGCCAATATACAATCAGATTCGACTTGCCTCATTGTCACCTTAAATCTAGCTAATTCTTTCAACAAAGAAAGATATATTGTCTGCACTTGTGCCATAGTAGATTTTCTACTCAGTGCATCCGCTACCACATTGGCTTTCCCCGGGTGGTAGTCTATCATCAAGTCATAATCTTTCAGTAGTTCCAACCACCTTCTCTGTCTCAAATTTAACTATTTCTAGCTCATCAGATACTTAAAACTCTTGTGGTCTATAAATGCCTTGGTAGTGACTCCATATATGTAATGTCTCCATATTTTCAATGCAAAAATTATGGCAGCTAACTCCAAGTCATGCGTAAGATAGTTCATCTCATAAGGTTTTAATTGCCTAGAAGCATAGGCAATCACTTTATCTCCTTGCATTAACACACACCCTAACCCTTTCCTTGAGGCGTCACTATGTACTATATACCCACCACTACTAGAAGGCAAAGTCAAAATTGGTGCAGTTGTCAGCCTATTTTTCAATTCCTCAAAGCTTTTCTAACATTTCTCTGTCCACACAAATTTCTGATTCTTCCTTGACAATTTGGAAAGTGGGGCCTCTATCATGGAAAAGCCCTCTACAATTCTTCTGTAATAACTAGTTAAACCCAAGAAACTCCTCACTTCTACTATATTATTAGGTGCTTCCTATTTAACCACATCTTCTATTTTTCTCGAATCCACATGCAGTCATTGTTCTGAAATTATATGTCCAAGGAACAACACTTCCCTTAGCCAAAATTCGCATTTATCAAATTTGGCATACAACTCTTTCTTCCTTAGTGTCTCTAAAGCGATCCTTAAATGTTCCTCATGCTCCTTGTCACTCTTGGAATAAACCAATATGTCATCAATAAAGACTATGACAAATCGGTCTAAGAAAGGCTTTAAGACTCTATTTATTAAGTCCATGAAGGCTGTAGGGGCATTCGTTAGTCCAAAGGGCATAATTAAGAACTCAAAATGCTCATACCGTGTTCTAAAAGCAGTCTTTGACACGTCGTACTCTTTTATCTTCAACTAGTGGTAATTTGATCTCAAATCTATCTTGAAGAAGACCCTCGCCCCTTGCAATTGATCAAACAAATCATTTATCCATGGGAGCAGATATCTATTCTTGATAGTGACATGATTAAGCTTCCGATAATCCACACACATCCTCAACGATCCATCTCTCTTCTTCACAAAAAGAAACGGAGATCCCCAAGGTGCATAGCTAGGCCTAATATAACCTTTCTCCAACAACTCTTTTAACTGCTCCTTAAACTCCTTCATTCCTGTTGAAGCTGTAGCGCCTCCTTACCGCAAGGTATACACCGGGACGCCCGTAGGTCATTCCGATACATATCCTACGATAAGAGTGAGCTACGAACAATCACTACTGT
>JAOSBM010000205.1:19083475-19097595 GCA_027568955.1 Erythroxylum tenue
TTTTCACAATTCAACCCCCCCTTCTTGTGTTGTTGCATATTGTTATTAACAATTGTATTAACGTGTGATTCACTTCAGGTATAATATTGTGTGGAAAGGTACCTTGATACCCAAACATTCGTTTTTTACTTAGTTAGTAACAAGAGGAAGATTGAAGACTAAAGATGGATTAAAGGGACTAAGTGACTAGATTTGCATTCTTTGTAACTGTGTGACTAAAACTATAAACCACCTATTTTTTAAACATAGCTTCTCAACTACAATTTGGTTTATAGTGCTACACAATATGAACCTTGCTTTTCCTACAATAGACTGGAAAAACATCTTAGTTTGGGTAGAACATTAATACAACAAGGCTAGGAAAGATAAGAAATGTCTATGCCTTTGCTTGATCTGATCAATATACTTAATTTGGAATGAAAGAAATCGAAGAATCCTTAAGAATATTCACTTTAAGAAGTATGAAACGACACACATAACCTATTGTTGGATCAAAGAGATTTTAGTTGTTCATCATACCAATGGGGACCTAAGCAATTCCATTAAAAGAAGATGGAGACTAGAGTGATATAACTTTAGATTGAAATAGCAATTGTATAGAGCTAGGATGATTTCCTTTCTTTAACTTAATAAACTTGTACTTTTGATCTTGTTTGCCTTCATAGGCTTTAATTGAAATATTTTAATTTTCATAAAAAAAGTAATAAGGGAACCAAGACATGAATTCTTGTTAGAAGATATAATAATATGAAATTGCATTTGTGACCTAAATTGACATGTACTTTATGTACCATACACTAAATAAAACAAAACTTAGATGTCGTGCAAGTACAAGTTGTGGCATTCCTTCCAAAAACGTTGCACATAAATCCATTTAAGCTCATTAAGATCACTACCCTTAGATTTACTTGGAAGATAAACCATTGGGCCATAAAGCATTAATTTCTACATTATAGAAGAATTAAAATCACCATAGTGCATAACAAATTCTTTGTATTAAGTCAAATTAGCATATTTATCATCTATTAACCCTAAAGACAAATTAAATTCAATGATACTTTGTTTAAGTTTTACACCCATTAATTCGCACTGTACCATATTGGGACTATATAAAGTAAAATTATCTAGTTTATTAGGTCCAAAGAAAGTATAAAACTCAATTATTAATTCAATAACTATAAATATGTCTAACTGGCATCAATAAGCAAACCATAAATTTTTTCTTTAATATGCAATTTTTTCGCGAAAGATAATACACATACTTACCCGCATCAATATGTCATATTTTGAGAGGAGTGTATCGTTGTTTTCTTTCTTTAAAGTTGAAAATGAGATATTCACAAAGGTTTGAGTCAACTAGTGGCAAGATAGATATACTTTTAGCTATCTGAGCACGCTTCATATGGGTACTTATGGTAAATCTAGTATTGGATTGATTTTGTACAATTATATTCACCTTAGACATGCTTTTTGTTATTATTCGATTAGTATCTTTTGAATGTCCCATAATTATGAAAATTATAAATATGAAAACTAATCCTAAAAATATCTAAAACAACCTAGTAATAACTAAAATTAAAAGTATTTAATAAAAATTAAGTAAAATAAATAGGATATTAATACAATAGTGGTGGAGAGCCAAATTTTTTAGTGTGGGGGTGGGCATGGTGGACAAGTTAGCTATTTGGTCCGTTTGTGCCTATGTGTGGAGTTGGTGTGCAACTGGGTTTTGTTATGGATGCTTGCGTTGCCGTGTTGCTGTGGCTGTGTGAAGTGTGTGATGCGTTAAAAATAGCTGTTGAGCATGGGTCTGTCTGCTAGGTGTGGTTTGCTTGTGGTACGATGTGGCTTTTGGGTTGCCTATAGATGGGATGTTGTGATTGCATTACTAAGTGTGCTATGGTGCTAGCTTTTTTGCTTTAGTGGAACTGTGGTGCACCTCTAGGATGCCATATGACTGCTTCTGTTAGGCATGGGGCTGCAGTAATTTAGTGCCTTGTTAGGGAGACTATGGTACCTAAAGTTACGAATACCGTACTAGGTTCGGTACCGGATTGAGTTCTGGTACGGTACTATACTGGTACTAGTCAATGCCAGATACCGTTTCAGATAATTTTTTAAATTTATGAAATAGTCCCTAAAATTTTTAAAATTTGCAAAATAGTCCAAACCGAATAACCATGAACCAAACCAACACAAATAACATTTATTTCAGAATTCAGATACACAAACACAACCAATTCAATTCAGTATTCAAAATTTCAGCTCACTTTCCAACTCTAACCAATTCATTTCATACACAAACACAAACACAACCCAACCCAACCAATTTAGTATCCAGTATCCAGAATCCCAGATCACGCAACAACACAAAAAATACCGTTCAACATTCCAACCAACTCCAACACCTTGCATCATCCAACCAAAACCATCATCCTAATTCCAACATTCCAATGATCCAATCCAACACAAAAAAAATTTAATTAACCATGAAATTTTCAAAATCAGAAAAAATCAAAAAACCAACTTCGGGTCTTTGGCGGGTCTTCGGGTTTTGTCACGGGTTAGAGCCTGGATGCGTCTCCCGTGGCTTTAGACGCGTCTCCCGTGGCTTTGGTGAGGTATAGTGGTGCTGCGATGCGGTGGCTTCGGGCGGAGAAAGCGGTGGCATCTTCGGGTCCCCGTGGAGGAAGTGTCTTCTTCAACCTATGCCAAGGGAAAATGAGTGAAGGAGGCGGCCAGAGCAAAGAAGGTGACGCGACGACGGTGGCGGTTAGACGCGACAGTGAGAAGAGAAGAGGCGAATGATGCACGGAGAAGAGGAGGTAGCACAGAGATGAGAGAAGAGTGAAGAACAGTCGGAGGGGTGGGGGGTTGGGGATTGGGGATTTTAGGGTTAAATTTAAAAAATTTACAATTTGGTCCTTAAGGTTTTGGAAGTTTACAGTACCGGCCGATATGCTTCGGTACTGACGGTACTAGCCGGTACCGAACGAAAATCACCGGTATCGACCGGTATTTTAGGCCAGTACTGATGGTGGCCCGTATCGTCCAGAATGATACAATATTCCAAACATTGATGGTACCTGCTAAAATAGAAACAAAATAAATTAGGGCTTTTCTTTTTTTCTTTTTCTAAATCATTTTTAATTTTATTATTTATATTAAAAAATTAATATTTATTTTTATTTTTATTTTTATTTTTAATATTATCTTTTAAATTTTATTTATTTGAAAATTTTGCAATTTTCTTTAAAGCAAAATAGACTACTAATATGTTTAAGGCATGATAGTATGATCACACCTCGTACATTTTATTATTCTAGAATTTTAAGGGTTCCATTCTAGAAAGGTAAATCTCATAATGTGTGATCTCGCGTTATAAGTTTTAGTATTTTGAAATTTTGAATCTATGATTCTGATGGCTGAATTACATAAGACGTGATCTCACCTTTTGAATTTTACTATTCTAGAATTTTAAGACCCAATCTCCCTAAAACTAATAAACTAACTACCCAATGATAAACAAATGAAAACTATATATATATATATATATATAACAAAAATAATAAAATTATCATGATTTAGGTTGCCTCCCAAAAAACACAATTGTTTAATATCTTTATGCTCGATTAGGCTTTTTCTTCTTATACTTCTATATATTGGGAAAGTGTCAAATCAATATTCACCACACTTGAAACTGGTATCTCCTCATATCTATGTATGTTCTAAACTTTTTATTTCCATTGCACCATAAGGAAATACATTAGTGACAACAAAAATGCCAAGACATCTAGAACGTAAGTTACCTAGCATAAGCTTTAATCGAGAATTATATAATAACACTTTCTATTCTACCTTAAATTGTTTCATCAAAATGATAATATTTTGGAACAATTTGAATTTCTCTTTGTATATTCTCAAATTCTAGTAAGCATCCAACCGTAGTTCCTCTAACTCTTACAATTGCAATTTCCTTTCCTCCTTAGCTTTTAACAAATCGATGTTACAGCTTTGCATTGCTTAATAAGCTTTATGTTCAATCTCCACTATTCAATGACAAGCTTTACTAAAAACCAATCTTTAAGTAGACTTTAGATCGTGTTTTATAGGTTGCACGGTACTCCCAAACAGCATCATCTAGACGTAAAATTTAATCCTTTCAACTAGGATTTACTATCTATTCCCAAATAGATTTCACTTCTCTATTTGATACTTTTGCTTGTCCATTCAATTATGGATGGAATGTTTTTGGATACTCGATGATGTACCTCATATTTTTGAAACCAATCTGTCACTGCTCTATTGCAAAAATGGCTTCCCTAATCATTAATAATGGCTCGTGGAACTCTAAATGAAAATATTAGGCTTTAAAAAACCTACAACAGCTGCAAAATCATCAATCTTTGTAGTTTTTGCTATTAGCCATTTTGAAACAAATCAGCAGCCAAAAGTATATAAGAAAAACAATGAGATGAAAGAAATGGCCCCATAAAATCAATACCCCATACATCAAATATCTCAAATATAAGAATTGGGGTTTGAGACATTTCATTTCTTTGAGATAACATATCTGTCTTTTGGAATCTATACAACTTTTACAAAATGCATACGCATCTCTAAACAAAGTCTTCCATTAGAAACCATTATTCAAAAAATTTTTAGCGATTCGTTTGGGAACAAATTTATCACCATAGTCATAGTCATAATTGTGACAACAAGCTAAGACAGAATGATATTCATCCTCTAGCACATAAGCCTAATAATTTGATCAGAACAAAACTTCCATAAGTATGTTTCATCCTAAACATAATATTTTTCCTCGTTCCTTATCTTTTCCTTCCTAGACTTACTATTGTAATTAGATAAAGTTTTAGTAAATAATTAACAAGTTCTAAATACGATGGAACCATACCTTTCATTTGCAATAATTGCTGATTAGAAAAGTTTTTAAAATAGGTAAAATATCTTCATCTCTTACCAACCTACTTAGATGGTCTATTACTAAATTTTTTTCTCCTCTTTGATCCCTTATTATTAAATCAAACACTTAAAGTAGCAAAATCCATTGTATCAACCTTAGTTTAGAACTCTTCTTTTCCAAAAGGTATTTCAATATTACATGATCATAATACATAATAAATTTAAAGCCAAGAAAATATGATCTAAATTTATCTAAAACAAAAAACAATTGTTAAATATCCTTCTTACTTTTATAATAATTGCACAGTACAGCATCCAATGTTCTTAAAGCAAAATAGATAACATGATTTTGTTTCCCAATCTTTTGGCCTAAAATAGCTCCCAATGTATAATTTCTAGCATCGTATATGATCTCCAATGGTAGATCCCAATTTGGTGGATGAATAATAGGGCACTTGTCAATAATGCCTTGAGTTTGTCAAAAGCTTCTTAATAATTAATTCCAAATTCAAATGGAACATTTTTTACAGCATCTTTGAAAATAGTATCGCAATCCCAGAAAAATCTTTAATAAACCTATAGTAAAATCCTGCATGTACAAGAAAAGATTGAACTTCCTTAACATTTATAAGGTAAGGGAAGTTCACAATTAACTCCACTTTTGCTTTATCTACTTTTATTCCCTTGGATGAAGTCATATGTCCTAAAATAAAGTCTTGAGTAACCATAAAATGAGATTTTTCATAAATTTTCAATGCATTTTTTGAGAACACTAAATAAGTGATTTAAGCAATCATCAAATGAATCTCCATAAGCATTGAAATCATCTATGAATAATTAAAAGCAATTCTCAATATACTCAGAAAATGTACTCATCGTGCATCTTTAAAATGTACATGAAGCATTACAAAGACCAAAAGGCATTCACCTAAAGGCATATGTTCCAAAAGGGCATGTAAAAATAGTCTTTTCTTAATCTTCTTAATCAATTTATATTTGATTGTAACATGAAAAACCATCTAAAAAGAGAAAACATGGCCAAGTTGGATATAGTTTCCTCAAGCAAAAGTGGAAGAGTATACCAAAAATATTCAGTAGGGGACATGTTCCATATCTAAGGAAAATAAAAAAGGGACTGGAAGATATAGAAACAATATTAATCTTATGGGAAACTAAATTATCAATCATGCCTTTCAAACAATCATCCATAATTGAAATTTGAGTCCCTATAGTTACAAAGCTTCCTAATTATAGTCTAGAGATACTCATATGATGCTATAAGTTTCTTTATAGTCTCTATTTTCCAATTTCTCCTTCTTCATCTTTATACTCTGTCTAAAACATAAAGATGGAGGTAAGATCTCGACTAGTGATGGAATATGCAAATGATAATTTAAGAAAAATGGAATGAAAATATGAGGGAAGAAGCAAGGCTCCACTAATTCACCTGCATACAAGGTGGAATCCGTAAGATCCAGATGCTAGTTACTATAATAATGAGTTATCTTTGTCTCTCAACCATATGATTTCTTGCTTGCATATATTTGCAATATGTTGTATAGAGAAGGCATACTTATGTAATTTGTAAATCAGTATAGAATATTGTTATTAGATCATTTATCTCCAATAGTTTGAGCTTTTAATGTATGTTTGGACTATAAACCTAAGAGGTATTCTATTGAGCAAACTTTGTAGGGCCTTACCCCTTGGTTTATATTAATTCAATCTTTAACTTTCAAAAGAAAAGGATAGGTCATAATTAAGATATTTGATAGTGTTGTTACAATATTAAGTGATGTCTAGTATGTACTAGGTTTAAGGAAGAATCTAATTATTTTAGTCATCTTACATGCAAATGATTTTAGATATAAAACTAATAGAGACAATAATAAGGTCGTAAATAGTGCAATGATTATGATGAAAGAGCCTAAATTGGTTAGGAAATCTATAGACTAATATGGGGCAAAGTTACAGATGGATAAGTTATAAAAGTAAGCTAAAAGAAGACAATACTGCATTATGGAATGTATAATTAGTTCATCTCGATGAGCAACAGATGAAGAAACCTTATAAGGAAAGCTTATTAAAGGTGACAAACACTAAAAGGTAGACTTCTATAAGTTTTGTACACTTAGTGAAAAGCATTAGGTAACCTTTAATGATAGTGTTTAAGTAGCAGTATATGTTGAGGCAACATATGGAGAACTTATAATAAAAGGAAGTAATAAGGTGGTACAGGTGGAACTAGAATAGCATAAAATATATGTTAAATGGGCTAGAAATTCTAGTTTAGGAAATAAATAGTATTAGGAAAAAAGTTTCAATGTTGTATAGCCTTGGATAAAGTAAGAGGGACCATTAGGCTGCCAAGTAGATATGGTTATGAAGAGTCCATTGGGTATGCTCTTACTATCAATGATAGGGATCCAACTACTTTTTAGGAGACTATGGTCAGTCAAGAGACAGATAGGTGTATGGGTGTTATAGTAATACAAGGATTCATAAGGTTAAAGAATTAAGTGCATCTAAAAAGATATTATTCAAAAAGATTCACACTTTAAAAATGTGCAAGACATGAAAAATTCAGTTACTAAGAAGTTCAAGTATCACTTGGACTTGATTAATGTCTTTGTGTGTTAGACATGGTTACAATTTTTCCTGTACGTAATATATTTGCTAAGGTGTAGATTGTTGTGTACATGTAATATTAAATGTGTTTCTTAGAGTATATTAGTTAAACACGATATAGTCATCAAGGTAGAGCCTGTTAAATATGGTTAATATACATAGACATAGAATCTTAGAGTTTCAAGAAGGAAAAAAAATATTTTATATATGTCTTTTAGGTGAACATGGCCTAGAACATAGACATAGTTAAAGGCATGTTCCTTTTTAAAAAATCAAAGATGAATACATAGACTAAAGACATAAGTTTGTTGTTATTGTAAAGGTGTTTTCTAAGGAAGACATCAGTTCGGACATAACCATATTACAAACTATGTCTCTTATAAAAAGATGACAACAAAAACTATAGCCTGGGACACAACCATGTCTCAAGTTATTTCTAAACGTGCCAAGAAGTAGGAGGATCCATAGTTTGGGGCACAGATATGCTAGAACACGTGTCACATTTTGAAAAGAGACTGTGAGATCTACAAGCGAGGAAAAAACTATGGCCCAAGTTCTATCTGCTACGGATAACCTTATTTAGAAATGAGATTTTGACAAATTTACAAACTTTAGAAGGATTTTAGAATTTGTTAGAATCATAATTAAGTTAGGTAAGGTTTGTTATAGGGGTAACTTGTGTTGACCTGTAGTAGAAAAAGTTTATAATTAATTATACTTAAGCAAACCTAGTCTATATATAGAGGAAATTTGTAACATTCAAGTTAGTTATTGATCCACATAGTGAAATTAGCCACTCTTGATTTCTAAGGATGTAGACATGCCCAATTGATTTTATTTCACTAAAGATCATTTTATTTGTTCTTATTTATTTCTTTTTAATAAAAAATACCCTTATTAAATACACCTTAATTCTCAACACAGTTGTTAAATAAGATTTTTGTTGTCTTATTGTGGACAAAAATTGATATTGTCTTAACTCATCTTATTAACAATTATGTGATGTTAGATCCTCCCATATGCCTTATTGCCATAGCATAATTGTCGTTGAAGTAGTCACTATATTGTCAAGTTGTTCAAACATAAAGAAGGTTATAGTTGAGAGAGAAAGGTGAGTGAGAAAACCAAAAGAAGAGCAAGCTTCAACGTATCCTACCTATATATGAACCATAAAATCATAATGCAATTAAGCGTTGGAGTTAATGATTATAAACCAAACTAACAATGTTATAGATTGAAGTTTTGGTATATTCATTATGTAGATTTGGGATAATTCATGTTCAACAATATGGCATAGTTGTAACTGTATAAGGGCGTGACCATATAAGCCACCTTTTATCTTAACAATATAATTCTAAAAAATAGAATTGCTTAAAGAAAAGAAGTGTTCAACTGATAGATAACCAAAAAAATAGAGATACAACCTAAGAGCTAAAGCTCCATCAAACAAGTCTAATTATTGCATCCATTTAGATATAACAAACTACATAAGAAACTAAAATCAATCAATAGCAAGTTCTAAATTATATTCGTGGCTTATTAACTCTCCATCTATACGCAATATCCATGCTTAACTCTAAGTGATGGTTGTATGCTAGGAACATTTGCTTGATCCAATGCAAAGTGTTTTGAATAAATTCTTGAGAGGTTAAATGGAAATTTTATAACATTCTTTTGTTTGTTTCCTTTCATAATTCTTAACTTTTGTGACTGATTACTTACTTGAAGACAATTTATTCTCCCTAATGAGTGAATCTCACATTTTTTGTTTCATAGTAATTAATTAGATAGAGTATGAGAGCTTGGTCTAAAAATGTGTTAGAGAAGCTAACACAAGAAATTAAGTGATTCAAGGATTCTAGAGCTAGATTTCATAACTTATAAATGTTATTTAATAGGTGGATTCCTTCCAATATGTCTATTATTTTCAAGCTTTGCTTGATTTCTAGTTGATGATTGATTTAGGACTGCATAAAAACAAGAAAGGGTGTCCAAAAATAGGGGATTTTATTGGGAGAACATAGCTGAACAAAGGAGGGCCAGAAAGGAGGCATTTGAAGCTACACATTATAGGAGAGCATTAAGGATTCCAAGGCTACACCAAAGCTGTCAAGATTTCCAGCTTGTTTCCTCACACAATAAGCTTCTTTTCCCTATCTTTTTCTCTTCTTTTTCTTTGATTTATTTTTGTTTATTGTATGGGCAGAAGTTTGGAACCTATATTGATGATGATTGAGCTGTGTTTGATGGATTGCTAGGCTGTTTTAGGATTATTCTTACTCAACCCATGTAAGACTTCACTTTGTGCAATGTTATGATCATTTATGTGTGTTTATGGTATTTGGATGCTCATGCTTAGTCTACATAGAGATATGGGGATGAGAAATATGTTGTGAGTGTACCATGAGAGTGGGCATTTGTGTAGCAAATTCTATTTATCAAGTTACTTCATCATTTACATAGAGATATGGGATGTGAGGTAGCTGTCCAAAGTGGTAATCAAATCTAATTAACGATTAGTTTAGGAATGGAGGTTGAGAGATCACATACTAGATTTTAATCATTATTTTTGGATTATTCAGTCCAAGTATTGAGGCAGAAAGGGCTGAGACATTGGAAAATACTTAGGACTAAACACGATCATATTGACAAAAATTGAAAGATTACATGGGGTAGTAAAGGTAATCTAAACTTTAGTAATTTAATTTTTCCAATTTCAGCATCGATTCCTCTTGTTTTTGGCAACCTTAATTCTGTGATTTTTTCTCGCAATTTCTACTTTGATTGCTTTTAATTTTTCGTTAATTAATTGCTCAAGCAAAGTTTAATTTAAATTACTAAGGAGAATAAACAATTCCTGTGGGATTTGATACTAAATATATTATTAGACGACCTATGCACTTGCGGTACTTGGGAAAACAAGTAGGATAGTTAAATGCCTATCAAGTTTTTGGCATCATTGCCAAGGAATTTGGTGTTAGCATCAATGCTAGTTTAAGTGGCTTTGATTTGAGATTTTCTTAATTTTCTTAGTTTAGTGCATTTAGCTAGTTTAACTTAGTTAGTTTTGTTCACTTAGTTAGTTTAGTTTAGTTGGAACTTTCTCCTCGTGTGTGGGTGAGTGTGTGAAAATGAGAAACTTGGGGGAATTTTTTAGAGGAGCAAGTGTAGATATCACCAAACTTGAGCATGAATTAAAGAAAGCACGTTGGGAAGATCAAATTGAAAGGATAATGGTTGATCAAGAGGAACAAGAAAGAGGAGATCAAAGGACATTAATAGATTTCATGCGCCCGAGATTCAATCCCAACCAAGAAGGAATTTCAAGGCCACCCGTTAATACTAATAATTTTGAAATTAAGCTGGCCTTGTTAAACATCCTTTAGCAGAATGTGCAATTCTATGGTCTACCCAATGTGCACCTGGTGAATTTCTTAGAAATCTGTAGTATCTTCAGATACAATGGATTATTAGAGGATGCAGTCAGGATGACATTGTTTCCTTCCACTTTAAAAGATAGAGCGAAGGCATAGCTAAATTCTTTGACCCCTGAAATTTTGAGAACATGGGATCAGTTGGTCTAGACTTTCCTTTCTAAATATTTTGCATTGACCAAGACCACAAGAATCATCAAGGAGATCACAACCTTCCAGTAGTATGATAGGGAGTCTCTTTATGAAGCTTGGGAGAGATTTAGGAGTTACAGAGGAGTTGCCCCCATCATAACTTACTGAAGAGTTTTTATTGCAAACTTTTTACAATGGAGTTACGACGACAATAAGGAGCATAATAGATGTTGCAGTGGGTGCTTTGATGATGCGGAAACTATTGATCCCGCATATGATCTTCTTGAAGATATGGCAACTAAGAGCTTTCTGTGGTCAATTGAAAGAAGTAGGCCATATCAAGTGAAGGAGCAAAAAGGGGTTGTGTCAACTAAGTCACCATCAGCCATACAAGCATAGATTGTAGCACTGAAAAGGAAATTACACAACATGAATGCTCCATCAAGTTATGTAAGTGCGATGCAATAGGTTTGCGAACTTTGCAATCAATATGACCATATGACAAGAAATTGTTACCTGTCAAACAATGAAGGAATGGAGTAGGCAAATTATATGGGTATACAGAGTAGAGTAACAAATCCATCTCCAGTACGTACAATCTGAGTTGGAAAAACCATCCATACTTTTCTTAAAGTAATTTTGCTGGAAACAATGCGAGGTAGCTAGGCTCACCTGGATTCCAACAAGACTCCAATAAGGCTTTGGAGTCCAAATTGAAAAGGTTGATTAAGGTGGTGACCACTAAATTTAATGGCTAGGGGGAAAACATGAAGAGGATGGAGGACGAACAAAAGAAGGTTCAAGCATGGAATGAGTCAATGTTCAAAAATCATGCATTGTCAATTCACAATTTGGAGGTGCAAATGGGCCAACTAGCCACAACATTAGCAAATAGACCTCCAGGAAACCTTCCTAGCTCCTCAAAACCCAGTCAGAAGGAGCAGTTGAAAGTAATACAATTGAGAAGCAGGAAAGAAGTGGGAGAGTCATCTAGCACGAAAACTGTACAAAGTCAACTGAGTAATCAATCTACAGTTACTGAAGAGAAGGAGAAGGAGGAACAAGAATAAGAAAAGGAAAAACCATATCTACCACCTCCTCCTTACATGCCAAAAGTACCATACCCGCAGAGACTGCAGCAAAATCAAGTGGATGCCTAATTTTTAAAATTTTTAAACAAGCTAAAGGAACTACATATCAACATTTCCTTGGTGGAGGCATTACAAAATATGCTGTATGCTAAGTTCTTAAAGGATATCCTCACTAACAAGCGTGCTTAGGAGGACGTTCACACAATGTCTTTCACCAAGAGTTGTAGTTTGGTGATCAAGAGTCAATTGCCATCAAAGTTGAAGGACCCAAGAAGCTTTACTATTCCATGCACTGTTGGCAATTTGGAATTTTCTAAGTGCTTGTGTGATCTGGGAGCGTGTATAAACCTCTTGTCCTTATCAATTTTCAAGAAGTTTGGATTGGGTGATATGAAGCCAACTTCCATGTTAATACAACTCGTAAACCAGTCGATAAGTGCTTGTAGAGGTCAATAAGTTCATCATCCCAGTTGATTTTGTGATCCTGGACGTAGCAGAAGATCGTAATTATACTTTGATACTAGTAAGGCCTTTTATGAATACTGGAAGGGCTGTAATCGATCTTCATGATAAGAAGTTTTTCTTAAGGATTAGTGATGATCAAGTGGAGTTGAACATGAAGAAAACCCTCAAGAATGTAGGAGAAGGAAATGTATGTATGAGAGTTGATCTGATTGATGAATGTGTAGGTGAATTAGAAAGAAAAGAGGTAGTATATAAGAGGGAACCCCATGCAAGAAAAAAAAAGAGGTAGTATACAAGAGGGAACCCCATGTAGAGGAAAAGGCCGAGATTGAAGAAGGAAGTGAAGAAAAAGAGGAGGTAGGAAAGGTATAACATCTCGTTCCCATACTAAGGATTAGAACCCTAAAATACGGTACAAGTGAGATCAATGAGAGATTAAGAAAAATGCATTTACATGCTCATGCATAATATTAGAATACACACATGTGAATTTGGTTATTGCACACATTATAATGATTGTATATGCCTTCATTGACATATTCTGGATATAATTCTTTTATAAATGAGATTGTATTGAGAATCGTGGTTTAATTGTATTAAAAACTAATTTAGAGTGTATAAATTGTTGGATTAAAATTTTTGGGGGAATTTTAGGAATTTTCCAAAACTTTTGGGTATTTTTGGACAAGGAAAAATGCCAAGTGACAAGATAATTGATAAATGGTGGTAGAATTAACTGTCAAATGGAAATGGAAATTTTGATAAATGACTTTGGGATTTAATGACAAGTTTCATGGAAAATTGGGAGAAATTTGGGTTGAAAATTGGGGACAAATAGACTAGTTATTAAAAAGTGGTCAAATGGAGACTACAATAAAAGGACAAATGACAAGTGACAAGTGTCACAACACTTGCCACTCATCACTCACGATATTTTCCTTCTTCAAAAGACCAACATCCTTGTCTTTCACCTAATTTTCTTAATGACTCATGGTCTCTTCTCCATTTTCTCTATGTTTTTGTCTCCATTTACGACACTCTCTTCTCCCAAGTATTAATGTTGAACCTTGCTCTCATACATTACTTACTACTTCTATTTTGTTATCTTCATCATCTTACCACTAGGATACCTAACCTACTCCACCTCTATTGTAACACCACACTCCCGAGTGACCCGAACCCGATATTGTTGGTGATATCCGAGTCCGTGCCCCGCGAGGGTGGCGTACTACATCAGTCGGTTAAAACTCAGTATAATATTTTTTTTATGCATTCCACGTTAAAAGGAAGCAGTTTCAGTCATTACACATTCATGCGGAATAAGCAGTAAATAGTAGTAAATCTTTGCAGTTATAGTTATTACTATCATGTAGCAATACTTTACAAGAAAGATAAAATACAAATACAAATCAGTTGACAACGATTGCGGAATACAATTATGAGACAC
>JAOSBM010000205.1:19105501-19116787 GCA_027568955.1 Erythroxylum tenue
TTAATCACAATAAAATTGCCTTAGGCACAAAAACCGGGAATGTCATGTATGCATGTACAGTAATTTCATGTGCACAAATGATACCGTGTATCAATCCTATTATGCATGAACAGTCCTAAATCATTCCAATCCATCTCATTCTATGCTAAATTTAGTATTTTACCCTTCCAGTAGGGGGTGGGATGTTACATCTATGATAATGATGATCGGATGATGCTTGGAGGCTAGGGTTATTTGATGATTTGAAGAAGTCTTGGAGCTAAACATGGAAGTTAAACTTTGTTCGTCATGGGTTGTCTAGATAGAAGCATATTTGATGATAGAAGGTGATGTTGGAGTAAAACATATGTGTAAAAAATTGATGATGAATGAGTACACATATATGTTCTGTTTTTGAGTTAATGATCAAATATAGATCATGATTTGTTTGTGAATGATAATGAGATGAGAATGAAGAGGAAATGAAGTATAAAAAATGATTTAGGCATAATAAGTGTTAGATGTAAAATGTAGGGGTTAAAAATCTGGAAAATAAGGAGAGAAGAATTTCTAGAGTATGATAGCTGTAATATTTCTACAGAACATGCATATGTAATTTTGCCATATCTTGATATATAGATATCCAAATGGGATGAATTTAAGTTCAGATTAAACTACAGACGTATTTCTATATTTTTCATGAAGAAATCGAAATTTAATTCTGTCTCTAAGAGTTTCAAAATTTAGCTCAAAGTTGAGTTTGTGGATTATGTCATGGTTTGGAACAGTCTGTAGTGTTTTTAGCATAAATTACAGAATATGGAACCAAATTGCATGAAATTGGTTTCATTAGAAACTTAAGACATAAAGGAATAATTGTTTAGAAGAGTGGTTTGCCTAAATCGTTCAATTTCCTTGTCAACCTAAGTACAAATTATACTTAGGTGAGTTTTGAGATATGATTGATAACGTGACGAGAATAATGGAAAGATACCCGGGATTGTCATTGAGCATGCATTGTACATATTCCATATTTGTGCATAAACGAATACTTATAATTGTTCAATTATTATGTGTGTGCAACGTGTGTATTGCATCATTTTGGATGTGCAGAATAAACGTCCGCATTCAAACGTTTCTAGAATTGGAAGCAAATGCTAATCTGGAGCATACTGTGAGTAGATCTAGATGGTCTTACTTTATTGTTTGTTTGTTTATATTATGAATTTTGTGATTATGAATGAGATGTGAATGTGATTGCTCTAATTTTGGACAATGAATGTCCAAGGAGTTTGCTAAATGTGAAGATATCGAAGTGCTACGTGTATGTGAATTTGATGAAATAAGTGATACATGATTTGATTATTAAACTTTCGCATATGAAAGAAAAGTGATTCTCAACTTTAATGTTGAATGCCGGACTAAGGTCCATTGATAAGTGAAAGTGAATAACTGATCATATGTGATTGATGAATTTCATTATAAGAATGCAAGAAAGATAAAGGCAATTGTGACCGGAGTAGCCACAGAAAAAGAGCTTAAAGCTCAGACAATAAAAAAGAGCTTAGAGCTCAAAAAGTGATTAAGAGCCAAAGGCTCATTATGTAAAATGAGCCCGGTATCCCCAACAGATGCTGGACAGTTATTAATGAGCCCGATACTCACAATAGATATAGGACAGTTATAGGCACTCGGTCACAATAAAGTAATAATTAAAAGTGAGTCTCATGAGCACTGCATATGCGTATAATTTGCATGATTTAAATCATTTGAATGACTGCTGAATGTAATATGTGTTATGTGACTGAGTGAGCCATCGAGGATAGATGGTCACTCATTGAGTTTGTAAAACTCATCCAAAATTTGCAATATTTTTTAGTCTAAGAGAAGACCTCCATTTAATCAGATTGGAGTCTAGTCACTGCATTCGAGTAAGAGGTAAAGGTTGGGATCAGTTCGTGTCTGCATAATTATTTTCATTAATTTTTTTGTATGAAAGAATGTATTCTAAAATTTTTGTATCATGTGTATTGACCAATACTATTTTGTAATAACTTTCCAAAATGGAAAGGTTTGTAAATGAAATTGATCTTGAGTGCGATTATTTTAAAATGTGATTGAAAAAGTTTATGAATAAAATGGGCCCGACTTGATTATTGATTTTTCGCAAAAGTGTGCGTTGTTTTATAATTAAAAAAATTGTAATGAGATTTTACTGACTAAGTGTGCTAGCATGCCACCCTCGCGGGGCATGGACCCTGATATCACTCAGGATATCAAGTATATGTCTTGCGAGAGTGAGGTTCTACAAGAGGACCCACAATAGGAGTGTTTAGACAAAATAGACCTACCCACCCTACCCTCATCTAAAAAACCACCTATACTAGAATTAAAGCCCTTACCTGCACATTCAAGATATACATTCTTAAGTTAGGGAAACACTCTTCCAATTATTATTTCAAATTTATTGAATGAAGATCAAGAGAAGCGAGCGGTCAATATAATTCGGAAAAGGGTGAAAGCACAGGAATGGCAACTTTCAGATATCAGACGTATTAGTCCCAGTGTAGTAATGCATAGATAAATTTAGAAGAGGGATGCAAAACAATAAGAGAGAGATAACAAATATTAAATCCAAACATGAAGGAAATTGTTAAACTTCTAGATGTAGGCATCTTCTATCCCATTTCAGACAGCCAATGGGTGAGTCCCATTTATTGTGCTCCAAAGAAAGGTGGGATGATGATAATAAAAAATGAGAAGCTAGAAATGTAATCAAAAAGAACTGTTACAGGTTGGTGGGTTTGTATAGACTATCGAAAGCTCAACTCCGTAACAAAGAAGGATCATTTTCCCTTACCCTTTTGTAGATCAAATGATAGAAAGAGTTGTAGGTCATGCCTACTATTTCTTTCTAGATGGATATTTGGGGCACAATCAAATCTTTATATATCCAAAATTTCAGGAAAAGATCACTTTTACATGTCCCTATGGTTCCTTTTCCTACAGACGGATTCCATTCCGATTGTGCAATGCACTGGCGATCTTTGAAATGTGCATGATGGCTATTTTTGCATACATGATTGATGAAATAATGGAGGTGTTCATGGATGATTTTTCAGCCTTTGGGGATACCTTTGAGCATTGTTTGAAAAATTTAGATAGGGTTCCTCAAAGATGTGAAGATTCCAATTTAGTACTAAACTGGGAAAAATGTCACTTTGTGGTTCAGGAAGGCATGTTTTGGGTCACCAAATTTCATACAAGGGAATTAAAGTTGACAGGGTAAAAATCGAAGTGATTGATAAACTCCCACTAGCATCCAATGTCCGTGGCATCCGAGCATTTTTAAGACATGCCGGCTTTTATCGCCGGTTCAACAAGGATTTCTCCAAAATAGCAAAACCTCTCACCTAATTGTTGGTCAAGAATATGCCTTTCAACTTTGATGATAACTATTTGAATGCCTTTGACAAGTTGAAGAAGACATTGATTTCAGCATCTGTTCTACAATCACCAGATTGGTCATTTCCATTTGAGCTCATTTGCGATGCTAGTGATTATGCTATAGGATTTGTGTTGGGCCAGAGAAAAGAGAAAAAATTACACGCTATTTATTATGCAAGAAGGACACTGACTGGACCATAACTAAATTACATAACAATAGAAAAAGAATTATTAGTTGTGGTGTTTGTGTGTGATAAATTCTGATCATATTTGCTAGGCTCTAAAGTCATTGCTTTTACTGATCACGCGACATTAATATATTTATTTGCAAAGAAGGATGCCAAACCTAGAATAATTCGGTGGATTTTGCTCCTACAAGAGTTTGATATAAAAATTCATGACAAAAAGGGAGTAGAGAACGTGGTGGCAGATCATTTATCTAGACTAGGAGGAAAGGAATTTGAAGTTGAATTGGAGATAAATGAACAATTCACTGATGAGGCTTTAATATGGATAAATGCATCTAACGTACCGTGGTTCACAAACATTATGAACTACCTAGCGAGTGGTATCTTACCCTTTGATCTTAAGTACTAACAACGGAAGAAGTTTCATTCCGATTGTTTGCATTATATATGGGAAGAGTCACTTTTGTTTAAAATGTTTGCTGATGGCTTGCTAAGGCGATGAGTTCCAGACAATGAGTTTCATGCTATTTTGACTCACTGTCACAATTCTGCATATGTTCAAAATTATGGGGCTAAGAGAACAACCGCTAGATTACTAGAGTACAGGTTCTTTTGGCCAACATTATTTAAAGATGCACAAGAATGGGTAAACAATGTTACAGGTGTCAAAGGATAGGGAATATGTCTAAAAGGGATGAAATGGCGATGACAACAATACTTGAAGTTGAGGTCTTTGATGTTTAGAGGTTAGATTTTATAGTACCATTTATGTCTTCACACGGGTCACCATTAGTGATGGAGATACCCATTTTGACAATAATCCTTTTGAAACATTATTGAAAGAATATGAAGTTCAACGTAGGATAGCGACATTATACCATCCCTAAACAAGTGGCCAAGTTGAGGTCGTCAACAGAGAATTGAATTTTTTTATAAAAAAAAAGACTAGCAACTCTTTAAGAAAAGATTGGGCGAATAAATTGGAAGATGCAGTTTGGGCCTATTGGACAGCATTTAAGACAAGCATTTGTACAAAACCTTATAGACTATATATGGAAAGGCTTGTCACTTATCGGTAGAATTAGAGCATAAGGCGTATTGTGAAATTAAGGCCCTAAACTAGGATGAAAAAGCAACTGGAAAAAATGAAAGCTTTAATTGAATAAGTTGAAAGACTTAAGGTTGCAAGCGTACAAAAATGCAAAATTGTATAATGAAACAGTAAAGTGGTGGCATGATGCACATTTCAAACAGAAGAACTTCCATGTAGGGGATATGGTTTTACTATTTAACTGAGACTTCATCATTTCTCAGTAAAATTAAAATCTCAATGGAGTGACCCCTTTACTATAGTTAATGTTTATCCATATGGAGCGTTAGAGTTAAAAAATGAGCATGGAGAGACCTTTGAAGTGAATGGCCACCACTGTAAGCCTTATTTCGGCAGCTAATTGCCTAAAGAACTAGAGAAGCTGTCTCTCCAACCCCTCTGGTGATCAAAGTGTAGGCTAAAGAGTCTTGCTAGTGACTATAAAAACTAGCATCATTTTTATTTTTATATAGTTTGGTGTGTTTTATGTTTTGTGTTACGAGAACAAGGGAGCCATGCTGAGGGAGTACACTTTCTAACAATGTTATCTTTACTGTCGAATAAGCTTTCTCGTGCCCTTTATCTTTTATTTTTGTTATTTTTCCTTTTTTACATGAATTATGTGTTTCATTGTTTCATTGTGCACCACTTCTACACATTGAGGACAATGTGTCGTTTAAGTGTGGGGGAGTGGTTTGCAATTTTGCATTTCATATTATGTGTCTTATTTAATTCCCCAATTTTTTTTTCCTATTTTGTATGATTTTGTTTCAATATGCATAATTTTCTTTCAAGTCTTGTATGCATTTGCATTATATGTCACTATCGATAGTGAATTAATGGCATAGTCAGACGAGGATGAAATTAATTTTGAATGTGATTATTTAACATATGAAAGTATTTTAGCCTATGAATTTGTGTTTGATTGAGAATTGAGGTAAATCTACGGGTGAATTAGGATATAGAACCTATTTTTACATTTGATATTATATGATGGATGTATTTACGTTTAGAATCAATTAAATTGGTAGGAAGTTACAAGTAGACTTTTATGAAATTTGAAAACCTACAAAGAAATGAAGTAGGCTTAAATATGAAAAAAAGAGAGGTTTGTGTAAATAGATAGCTATTCCGTTGGCCCAAAAAAGGTTAAGAATAAAGCTGGTAGCCGGTTGTAAAGAGTGATATAGCTGAGTAACCGGGGGACATTCATCACAAATGTTTGGCTTCACATCAAAAGGCTAGAATGACCCACCAGCTAAGCTTATATATATATAAGCAAGATTTTTTCATAATGATACTAGAGGTATGATGCCATTAAATAAGCTTGTCTTTGGCATCTATATTAAGCTTATAGCTTGGAACATGCTCTATGATTATTGAGAATCTTTTAAACCTACGTACATATTCACCTTCAACTATAATCTATCTTACTTTTTCATTTAATGGAATTAGAAGTTTTAAGCTTTCCACTAGCATGGCCTGCAAGGGGCCTAAGTCATTCCAATTATGAAAAAAAAACCCAAGTATTTTTTTCATTGCTTATAATGTTTTTGATTCTGTAAGAGTTAATGCTCCTAAATTTTAAATTTGGATTAAAGTTCCTAGAGTTAAATCAGATGCTTTTGGCCAAGAGGACATAGAAGCTTTTTATGGCCTTAGAATCAACATGGATTAATACTTACATTATAAAGGACCAAAGGTTCTAGAACATTAAATGGAAGCAATCTAAGGGCCCGTTTGGTTGAGCTTTTATAAAAAGTGCTTTTATCAGTAGAGCTTTTATCAGTAGAGCTTTTTTGAGAAGAGCTTTTTTTAAAAGCCAGTTGACTGTTTGGTTGTCAATTAAAAAAACAGCTTTTTAAAAAGAGCTTCACACAGTAGACTGTTTGGCAACATAAAAATAAGAAGCACTTTTATTAATTTTAACTATATTTTCAATATACAAACATAACAGAATGATCTTCGAAGAATCATCATTGCATCGGCGAAAATTATTGGCAAAAGTTTGTAGAAGGAACCATTTCTTGACCTTTTACAAAACATAAGAGTTTTCTATAGAAATTTTTTAAAAATAAAATTTAGTGGAATTGATAAATTTAAAATTTATTTTTTAATTCTTGATACCAATAAAAAAATCTATAGATTGAATACCCCGTAGCAATAACAACTCGTTGTCATTATGTTAATGAAAAATGGCTTGCCAGAATCTTAACAAAATTTTCCACAACATAAATGAGACAAAAATAAATCCAACTGACTCGAGAATAAATAATAATAATAATAATTTGATAGAAACTTAACAGATAGTATTATATTAATAATATTTTAATATCAACAATAATTTTAAACTATAAGAGAATAATTTTAATAATATTTTTATATCACAAATAATTTTAAATTATAAGAGAAAATAAAATTATATGGGAGGTTTACTCTATTTTTTATTATCAACGATATGATGCTACAAAAAGTTATCTCTAGATGCCTTTCAGCGTAATTTGAAAGCACAAGCATCGACGACTAGCTTTATCATCCCTCCGTCATCCTCCCGACAATCACGTACCGATCATGAATAAATTACTTATGGTTGGAGATTGATTTTGTTTTAAATTAAAAGGGAAGAATATATGTAAAAAAACAAGAGGCCATTCTAAGTAGTTATATATTTTCTGGGAGGAAACTTGGTCGATGGTTCAAAAAAAAAAACAGATTTGATTTATCCTGAGAAAAAAAGAAAGAAACATTTATTAATTTAATTAGATTAAGAGGAATGAACGTAGGGAATCTTTCAATTCTTGTATGTTTATGTCAAGTTAATTTGTTAGGATATCAAAATGTAAGTTAGAAAAAAAAGATGAAATTAGTGAAAAATATATAAATAAAAAGGACTCGTAAATTTAATATTTTAAAGTTTTAAATTGAAGTATACTGTCAAAATCTATAAACATGTTCCATAATATAGATCTCCCCTAAAAGTGAATTGCGTATTGATCAATGTTAACAGTGGATTCTGCTTCATAGTTTGGCGACATAGATGAGAGAGCCCAATTTCGTAAGATAAAGCAATTGAACAATATTATTCCGTCTCTGGAAACCGAATAAAGAGAACAGCATCGAGATATCCCTTGTCTTTACACGCATGCTGGGGCAAAGAATAATCCTACCACAAGAAACAAAGATTTTCCTCTCTAGTTTGCCTCGCAAAATACTTATCCCTTGTGAAGCTATGCATGACCTTCTTAGTTGCTACTGACATCACAATACAGTCAGCTTGCTGGAAAAAGAGTTCTATAACTTGGACCAACAGAGCAGCAGAAAGGTAATCAAATGTTCAAAGCTAACAACTTCAATTAAGTGTTACCTTAGAAGAGTTAGTTAATGTTTTTGAAAGTGGTATGTGGGCTTTAAACTAATCTCGAGAGTCCTATTTTCTATTATGGAACATGGCACGCCATTTGCATCACTGCTTGCATTTGTAAACAGATTGTTAAGCCTACAAGAAGCATCACGCAGTTGCCCATGATGCTTATATTAGATAGTTATCAATCCAAGTTGTTCTCAAGGCAGGAGGATCACTTTTTGCATCTGTCAAATGATGGATGATCTTTTGTGATGTTCCATTTAATTTACGTTCCCCGAATTAAGCTTTGTCCAACCTGCTTGTATGCTCTTCGATTTGATTATTTTGCATGATAAGCGAGAAATATAACAGATGATGACGAATTCTAAGTTCTCTTGCAACAAACGTGGCAATCAGTCACCCAATGGAACAAGAACTAACAGAGCTTTGGAAGGAATGCATAATCATACAAAGGGTAGAAACGTAGCAGCGTTAAGATTTGTCAGCAAGATGTGGGGGCGTAGGGTTGGCGTTGGTAGAGGGAAATCAGCCCCATCCGATAACAAAATATCTGCCAACAGGACCTCCGTTGACTCTTCTTCAACAGTAAGGCCAAATAAACGCGCGCTGTTAATTGGAGTAAGCTACAAGAGCTTCAAGTATGAGCTTAAGGGAACAGTCAATGATGTGAAGAGCATGAAAACATTGTTGTTGAATCATTTTGGTTATAACCGAAGAGACATTGTGATCCTTACAGGTATGTTTTGCCTCAAACTTAAGATCCCATTGTAGTTTTGTCAAATTAGAATGATTAGTTTGGTATAAAATCAAAACATCTATCAAATCTAAGAACAATATCCGATCAAAAGCTAGGAGAAATTTTAGATGTTCGAAAAGCTTGTGTGCTGTATTGACCAATTTTTCTCACTAAGATGCAGCAGCTTTTACTGCAAGAAAATTGAGAAGATATTGGTTGGTGATGATTTCATATGCAATTGATTCTATTTAAAATAAATAAATAAATCAAATGTTATGCAGAAGTCAAGCAAGGAATGGAGTTAGCTCCAACAAAGAAGAACATCCAGAAGTACATGAATTGGCTATTGGAAGATTGCAAGGATGGTGATTACTTGGTTTTCTTCTTCTCTGGACATGGCTTAAGGCAACCTAACTTCACAGGGGATGAACTTGATGGATTCGATGAAACTATTTGTCCTGTTGATTATATGAATGAAGGCGTGATCACAGACAATGAGATCTACTCAACGATCGTTGAGCCACTCCCTGAAGGTGTCACCCTTAACGCGATTATTGATGCTTGCCATAGTGGGACAGTCCTTGATCTGTCATGTGTTTACAACAGATTTGAGTAAGATTTATGTGTTCTCTCAAGTATTGGTAGTTAAATGTCTAACGAACTTGTATGACTTAAGGATTGCGTTTATCCTTTATATAAAAACGACGTTGCTATGCGAATAACGTTTGTATTCCCTTGGTTATGAATAGCTCTCAAAACACCCTTCTCTTTGAGAGGCTAACATTGAATAGCTCCTGGAACAGGAAAAGATGGGAAAAATCCCATTCAAAGGAACACACAAGTGGTGGATTGGCCATTTCGCTTGCAGCTTGCAATGATGAGGAGGTGGCTGCAGATACTTCAGTAAGAGAATGACGACTTCATGTTCCTTAATTTACATCTTAATTGAATCTTTTGCTAAAATAATACGCAGGCATTTTCTGGGAAACAAATGAACGGAGCTCTGACATACATTCTTGTCGACACGGTTAAGAATTACCCTGAAATCACTTATGGCGAGCTACTTGACCGTATCCACAAGTTCTTGGAGGACATGAATCAAAAGGGGTGTCTTGCTCGAAGGATGTTAAGGAGAGCAGTTGGTGGTATGCTGCTGCAGGTCAGCTTCTAAAAGATAAATTGATCTTACTGTGCTATTAAATAATCAATAAAGAATTGCTGAACTACTATTTAAATAACTTTTAAAAAAATATGTAATCTTTAATATTTTCAAAAATAACTTCTTATATTCGCAAATTTTCCTGAAAACGCTATTATAAAACTTTTTGTGCTTTTCAACAGCACAGTTTCTGAATTAGTTCTTACAAAATGAATGCAGAAGCCTCAACTTTCGGCTTGCAGACCATTCAACGTTAAACAACGTTTTGTATTGTAAATTTGCGTTGTTGCTGGAAGACCTTTTGCTTCAGAGGAGAAGAAGCTGAAAGAAACTATGCATACTATGCGTTGTGTGTACCTGTCAATAACTTCCAATAGCTTCAGTGAAACAACCACTTCGAGATGCCTATAACTTGTTCCTTCCTCCCGGCGTAAGTCTCGGAAGAAATAAATAATATTATCTATTAGTGACAAGGTCCCCTCCATCTCCCTGCTAAATCACAAAGAATCTGTATTCTGTGGTCCTGCTCTGCCACGATCAGTTTATGATTTAAATTTTGATACAGCATAACAATTGAAACCGGTCCAAGTGCAACAACGCTTTTCTAGATTGCAGTTCCCCTTGATGATAGTCGGGACAACCATCAAAGACTTTGCCTGAACAACGAATGCAACTTTAATTCATCATCTTGGACTTCACATCGAGAGGACTCTTGGGGCAGACCAGCGTCAGGGTCGAGATAGGAATTCTTTTCGAAAGCATACATCACAACATAATAATCAGTAGTAGTTTCTAAAATCAATGATAGAAATATTTGAATAATATGTTGTAATAAATTAGTAAATTAATTCATTCCTGGCATTTCTTGGAGAAAACTATGAATGCGCCCCTTCGATCATCTAAAGCTTGACAATGGTGAAGTATAAGAAAGAGTATCTGGTTTAATATTGGTTTCCTTTTGCATTAAGAAAAGGATACATGTACCGTATGTATTTCGCAGAAGGATACATTTGCAAGCTGTTTGAATGAAGACTTCTAGATCCAAGAAAACCATTAAGAAAGGGATACATGTACCGTATGAAACGGTGATCTAGCTTTTCCCGTTATATAGAAATACTCTGTATTGGTGGATTTTGGAGACAAAAAGGCTTTTTATAAACTATAGTGTGATGGTAATCACTTATTCTCCATCAATCTGTAGCCAGAACCAACAAGAATACAAGAAAAGATGAAGACTGGAAGCAAGGCAAGTGTTTATGTCTGGAACATCGAAGAAGAAGAAGACAAGGAGAGGCTCTCGGTTTTTTACAATGAAAGAAAACA
>JAOSBM010000205.1:19180624-19198096 GCA_027568955.1 Erythroxylum tenue
ATTAACCTATGATTAATAGTTTCTAGGAGAGGTTTGAGAACAACAAATTATCGAAACATGTTTAATTAGGGTGTAGCATCAAAGAACTGGATTTCTAACGAATTCACCACTTTCATCGCTTTGCTTGTTTTCTTTAATTTGTTTTCTTAGTTTAGTTTCATTTTATTTTCTTATTTCAAACCAACCAAACCCCTATAACCTAAACACCGATTAATTTCGTTTAAAAAGCTAACCGAACACTCTCTAAGGGATCGACCTAAACTCACTACTGCTACAATAGTAAGTCTAGTTTTTATTTTGACACGCTGTCAATTTTGGCGCTAATGTTAGGGAGTGCGGTGTTTTAGTTTTTGTTCTTGATTTTAATTAATTTTTTATACATATTTGTTTGCAGTTTGTTTCTTTTAAGTTAATTCTTGATATTTTCACTTTCTGTTTAGTGTTAGTGATTTAACTTTTGAAAAAAAAATTCATGGATGGAAGTAATTTCTTTCATAACTCATATTCCCATCCTTATAATTATGTTTGGAGTGATCATACAAATTTTAATTATAGATGGGATAATCAACATAATTACTATCATGATAGTATGCAGGACACACGACAATTCTCATATGTACCAAAAGCTTCTTATCACGATTCAAATACATCTCTAGCTACAATATCAAGACATGTAACGCTAACAATCTTCAATTTCAATAGGGTATATAGTAGTTTTAAGAGAGTATGCAATAATTTCAACAGAATACCTTACAATTCTAGCAGGATGGATGCCAATTTTGGCATGATACAAGGTCTAGCATCCAAGATGTGGAAAGTCAACAAGATTTAGCATCCTTGAAAGATATGCTTAATATTATGACTGCTAACAATCTTCAAATTCATCATAATATGCAACAGTTTCAACAGAATATGGGTAAATTCAACAGAATATACAGTAGACCCAACAGGATATCTAACAATTCCAACAAGATGAAAGGAAATTTTGGTATAGTTTCCAAAATTGGGAGAGCCAACAAAACTCAGGTACATCCTTGGAAGAATTAGTTGATGATGTCGCTACTAACACTTTGCAATTTCAGCAGGATGTGAAATGGTCCCAACAAGATGCATTGCCTCAATGGGGAGATATCAATCATCTGGAACTACAAAGCGAAGAGGAGCATCCATATCAACCCAAAATGCACCCAATAGAAGTTAGTGTAGAAACCTTACGAAATGATGAGAAGCTTGAGAATTTTGAGGGTAATACTCAAGGAATAGTTTGTGAAGAAGAAGTTGAGGAGGAGCTCGAAGCAGAATATGATATATCTTTTAGCTCGAAGGTGAGTACTGAGTCCATAATTCCTTTTAAGACTAACTCTTCACCTTTACATAGAAAATTAGAGGAATTAAAAAAGGAAGAAAAATGTGAAGAGTCATTTGAAACATTTCCCAAGAGTATAGACTCAATAGAGATCAAGATTCTGAAGATAGGGAAGATGTTGAACAGGAATGATCAACTAAGGCCCTACCCTGAACAACCTCACATGGAGGAGCCACACGTGACACCAGAATATCACAATTTTTTCACGTGAGGAGGAAACATGGAGTTAAGCCAATGACCTTAAACAATGGCGTTTCTTGGGAGGCAACGCAAAGGAAGTATCTTTTCTTTTACTTTTTCGCAATAGTTAGATATGCATGTGTGTTTTTAGTTGTTTGTTTCTTACTTGTTTTTAAGTATTCAACAAAATGAGGGAAAGAATAGAACAAACAAACAAACAATTGATCGTTTTCTATTACTTCTAGGACTATATAGCCATGAGTAGAGAATGAATTAACTAGATAATTTTATGGCAACTTAGCATTCAATTTTGCTTTTGTGATTGGTTAATATGCGTTATCTTTAGAAGAGTAGTGACCAGTGGTAGACAATGCCAGTGAGATTTTGAGCTTTATTATACTGACACATCCATATTATTCTCATTATCCTTTGATAATGTGTGACCTTCATGACATATACATCCCAACTTTGCTTTGATTTTCTATTTAAGACCACATTCTTATCACATGCATTAACATGAAAATGATTAGGCATTCCTAACTTTGCTTTGATTTTCTATTCAAGAACACATTCTTATCACATGCATTAACATGAAAATAATTAGGCATTCTTTATTTTTCCAAGCTACATTAGCCAAATAGCCTACCTATTACGTGATTTTCCCTTGTTAAGCCCCCTTGAGCTTTATACCTTTTCTTTTTGTATAAACCACATTACATGCTTTAAACTTAACCAATTGTCCTACCTAAGCCATAAAGTTAGTAGAGCATTTGTGATTGTTGAGATGTGGATGTACAAAAGTATAAGTGTGGGGGTGTACATCTATGTGGGTTGGTTCTGTCATATCATTGAAATTTCCGTGTTGATATAGTTTCTTTGAATATAAAAAAGTAAGAGAAAAGAAAAAGAAAAGAGAAGAAAAAAAAGAAAAGAGAAAGAAAGAAAGAAAGAAAATGAAAATGAAAATGAAAATGAAAAAAAATGTTTAAATAAATGTATCAAGGAGGAAGTGCATATGTGTTAAAAAGTTGTTTATGATTAATGCATCCTCCTAAAGTTGTATTAAATGGCTTATTTGAGTACATTGAATATGAGATAGATGTTGTCTTGAAAGGTTCACTCATTGTTGTTCAATGTATTGTTATCATCAATCTTTATGAGTGATCCCTTTTGATTAGTTATGCTTCATGTGAATTGTGTGTGAGAACTTGAGTTGAGTTGTGAAACATCATTTTTGCATTCATCATAGTTGATGTACACAATTGTGAGGGAATGCTGGTTTTTGCACTTGATGTCACATTGAGTGTTACTTTTGCTTCACTAGCTTTGATGACTTTCATGATACTTGACCCAAATACATCTCACCTTACCTTTACCCACATTATAACCTTGAAAAGTCCTTTAATTCATGATTATGCATGTGAATTTTAGTGGAGGAGAAATGAAATGATATGCAAAGTTTTGGAACGTCTTGATTGTGAATGGTGTTGAGTGTACCTATGAATATATCTTATTTAAACACATTTTCCAAGTCTACCATTAGATTACTCATTTTTTGAAGATAATGAATGTTGATTGATCATGAGTAAAAGTTTGGAATGTTGATTTCTTGCTATGATTTTTTAAAGTCATTCATCTTTGCTTATGATTATGTAGCTTTGGAAAATACAGGATTTGAGTAAAAGTTTTTGGGTCTTTGAGCTTAATTTTGATGTTTTGCCCAAGGACAACCAAAAGCTAAGTGTAGGGGACCATTTCATTGGAGAATTTCAAATGGTTATATGATAACATGTAAACTTAGTGGAGTCTTAGTTGGTTCCACAATGTGTTACTTTTAGCTTTGCCTACAACAGAGCTCCTCACTCACTTCACATGCTCTATTTTACCCATTCTTAAACCATTAATAGTATTCTCTAATTTCATGTCCTTCTATTCTTCACTTATTTACTTACATTATTGTTATTTTAAATAAACATTTATCAACTAATCCAATATGAGTCTAGCTATCCATTAATACAATTTTTCTTCAGTAGGTGGTTCGAAGGTTAGGGCTTCTTGTTACAAAAACCTTAAGTTTTGCCCTTTAGCATGTTATATTATTTTCTTAGTGACAAGTTATTGTATAATATATGATATCATGTGAACAAAAGAAGAATAAGAGAGTACTTACTTACAAATTACATAATATTTAAAAAGAACTTACTAATGCATCTGTAAGTAAGTACTCATGCTTGTTAATTACATACTATTTAAACAGAACTTATTAAAGCATCTATAAGTAAGTACTCTTTTATTCTTCTTTTGTTCATATGATATCATATATTATACAATAACTTGTCGTTAAGAATGTCATACATGATTGTCAATTAATATCAGCACATCGATACTTAAATAACTAATTGAAGTTAACAACTATTTCTAGTAACCTTAATTAGTGGGTGTGATATTGAAGAGACTTGTCTGATGCTATTTGGTTAAGTTATGATTTAAATTTAAACTAGTTGGTAAAGTTAGGATTTATATTTATCTTATCTTGGAACTAGACCTAATTACATAACTATAATTTCATATGTGCACCCTATTTCTCCATATTTTCATTCATATGTGCAACTTGTTTCTCTAAATTTTTATTAATATATGCACCCTATTCCTCCACATCCCCATATGCACCTAGTTCCTTCATACTTACAACTTGTTCATCTCCTCCCGTTATTTGTATTATGTCAAGAGAATGGAACAATGTATCAATGGTGAGTTATATACACGTCACCAATCCCATGTATTTGCATAAGGTTTGCTAGCCTAATATAACTTTGGTTTGACTATATAACTCTTAGTGACTCTTTAAAGTTAAAACCGTTAAAACCAAGTACTTTATAATATGCTTTATCAATTTTATTGTACCATAAATCCTTCCTCATCTCGTATATTGGTCTATTACTAATACAGTCAACGTCAACATTCTCAACTGTAGTAATATCCCCACCAACATATCTAAATTCAGGCTCTAACATGAAATATCCACCATAAAAAACCCTAATACATCCATATTGAGTCATTAAAACCTGTAGAGCAACCATTAAAAAAATAATTTCATCCACAATAGAGACCTAAGCGCAAAAAGATATTCACAAGCAAATTCAAATCATAGAGAGTAAGAAACAATACTTAAGACACAATCAACAAGTTTGGCTTATATAAATTCTAAACATTAATTCAATTTGTAGATTAAAAAAAGATCCATTTGACTTCAAAACTAGTGATTAGAACAAAGACTATATCTGAACCTTAATTTACTAATTTTGATTGTATAGAAAAAAAGACTATATAGAACAATATTTGATCATGTAAACCAAAAATCTTCTCCTCATATTAAGGTACTAAGTTGGAGTAGCAAAGGGAAGTTGGAGCAATAAAGGAAGCAACAAAATTAAGTTGGAGCAAGTCAATGGATAGAGAAAAAAGGAAAGTGCGGTAGCAAAGGCTTCTTTTTTCTAGCGTCATACTTTAAAGTGTTATTTTGCCATATACATAAGCCTAATAAGCATAAACATTCGGACGTAACCATATAAGAGGCAAGCCAAAACACATGTCCCTATATGGGATTATCTCCCATGTGTAGCCCATAAGAAGAAAAATACCTAAAGGACAAGAAAAAATCTAACGGATAAAAATAAATACGATCATTGAACCAATGAAAAGTATATACAATTATTGAAGTAGGCAAAACCACATACACAAGAAAATTGAAGCAAACAAACAACTACATGAAAAAGAAACAAAAACAAACACAAAAAATGAGGCAGCCAAAAGTAGATAAAGAAGGGTAGACACGAACAAGAAGCAATAGAAAAGATCAGTGTTCTAAAAATCGGACCGATCATTGAACCGGTGGTTTTATTGGTCACCGATTTGACCGGTTCGACTGGTTTAATCACCGGTCGAACCGATGTGACGTAATAATTATGCAATAATTATATTTAATTATATATAATATTAAAAATATTAAAAAATATATTAAAAAATAAAAATAAATAAAAAAATTGTCGGACCAGTCGGACCGGACCGGTCAATTGATCGATTTTGACCGTTTTAGACTGGTCCAATTGATAACCGGCTTTGAAGAATAAACCGGACCGGACCACCTACCGGTCACCGATCAGACCGATCGAACCGATCGGTCCGGTTCGATTTTCAAAAACTTGGAAAAGACATTAAAGTAGCCAAAAGAAGATGTAAAATTGGAACAACTCTTTTCCGTTGTAAACTCAAGACATTGAAAAGTTAAAGACGGTGAGGACTTTTGCTGTGACCAACAACGGACGAATGTTGTAAACTTCAAGATGGTGACGACTTTGCCAGTGACTAACAACGAATGTCGTAAGGAAATTGGTGACGGTGAGGAAGCATGGTATTGACGATGAAGATTGGGTTTTTTAATAGCTTCTTCATGACATATGCTTTTCTTAGGGATTTGGGTTTCATATGCTTCTATTAATAAGTTAATTAATTAGTTTAGTTATTAAAATTGATTAGTTGAGTTACAAGGTTAATTAGTTAAGTTAATTTGTTAGGTTAATAAAATTTAAGATTAAATTATCTATTAAGTCAATATGTTAATTGGTTAAGTTAATTTGTCAGGTTAATAAAAATTAATGTTAAATTATTTGAATGGGTCTTACATTTTTAAATATTAATTTGATTTAAAATTTTTAATTTAAGTACATGGGTCTAACACTGCCCATTTTAGATCTAGTGGCTACGTGAGAGTAACATCAACATTAAAATATTATAAATATATGTCAAGTTATCGCTGAGCTGAAAGAAAATTGACGACGTCATAATTCTATCAATTTCTCTATTAACTTAGGGTTAAATTTAAATATTTGTCAAATGATATATTTTAATTTATACTCTTTGAAATGTAAGGGTTCATTTGTCAGCGAACATAAACCTTAAGGTTAAATATTTCCTTTTTTACCATTTTTTATAAAAAAATCTTTCTTTTAAATTTTCATTAAAAAATAAGAGTAACTCAATTCTTAAGTTTAATTTAAACCAATTAAACCTGATTCAATCAAACTATAATTTTTTAAAGTAAGTTTAGAGAAAAAATTTTCTAAAAATTAATTAAAACATTTAAAATTTTGATCTAAATGTAAAAATTCAAAATAAATTTAGTACGGACAAGTTCCTTTATTTAATTTTAAAGAAATAACTCTATTTTAAGACTTTTTTTTAGTAGATTAATAATTGTCTTTCAGATTAAATATGTCAACAGGATATGTGATTTTAAGGAAATTCTCTGTAGTCTGTATACAACAACAACATCCCGATTAAATATGTCCAAATGATTGCTTTACTAATAATAAGGTTCAAAATTTTTATTTTTATACAACTTGGAATACTTTTAACGATCAAAATTGGAAACGAGGTCGTTTAGCTCACTAAGTTTTCTCAAATCTCAATGCTAAGCCCTGGCGAAGTCCTAAACCCTCTTCATCACTTGTGTAAGAAAGTAGCATGGCGATACAAAGTTACGTGGTGATTCACAACATAGCTAAGAGGCACAACGTGGGCACCCTTGCTCGGAGCGCTACCGCTTTCGGCGTGACGGAGCTCATACTTGTTGGCCGGCGAGACTTCAACGCCTTTGGCAGCCACGGGTCGACCTCCCACCTTCCCTTTCGCCATTTCCACTCTCTCACCGACGCCCGCCTTTTTCTCAAGGTTTCTTTTTTTCTTTTTTGGTCTCCCTCTCTAGTTTTCACTAAATTGATTCTTGGGTTTTCATTGCATGTGGCTGTCCATTTCAGGAGAAGGATTGTGATCTATGTGGGGTGGAGATTACTGATAGCGCGTTGCCTGTAAATGAACGTCCTTTCAAAAAGAGCACAGCTTTCCTTCTGGGCAACGAGGTAGCGCATCTTTTTCTGTAAAAATTACTGCTTTCTTGAATTTTATGGTTTTTGTTGTTACGAATGTTGCTTAATCTATTCTTTTTATCGGGTAAATGAGGAGAAGAAATTTATAAATTAAACACAAAGCTGTACAGGAGAATTAGGAAAATAAGTTCCCAGGCATGTCATATAATACTCGTACAATATTCCGGGGGATCATGAAAAATTGGTCATAATACTGTCATACTATAGATTTAAGCTAACTAGGCTCAACGCACAACTATTCTGATCCACCTCAGGCTACGTTGCCAATATTTTTCAAGCATACTCCAATTTTGTGAGCATATTTACAATTTCCTCCAATTCGACCTCGCATTGGGATATTTAAATCCAGCTGTCCAAGAATACCACAAGCTTTTAAGTAGCCATTTAAAGATTCCTGACAAGAAAGCTGTAGATTGGAGATGCATGCCAAAGACCCAATAGAAAAGGACCCTTGTAATCCCTTAAAACGCCCCCACACTGATGCTTCTGTTTACAGGGGCAGTTGCTGCATTGTTCAGTTTGATATTCCCTTTACTGGGTGCTCTCCAACCAATGGGCAACCGTATTGCTTTTGTACTTTTCTTAAGGCTTGAAGATAAGTTGCAACCGTTGCCAGTTAACTTTGTTTTATCTGTTCAATTTTGTAGGTTGTTTTCATCTCTTGAAATACTTAAAATGTTTTAGGATTGGTTATTCCTTAAGGCATGAAGATGTCAAGGATCATGATTTACATGTTTATTAACTATCAGTATGTTGCTGCATCATTGGTCATTTACTCTTGATCGGTCATGCTATGCTATTGCTGTGTTTTAGTACACTGATGAGAGCTTCATTTGGGGGAAGGTGGGGGAGTGAAGTGTAAAATGTTATAGTTTGCAGGGAAATTGCTATTTGTGCCTTTTAATTGTGTCACATATTGCAGCTATTTCAAATGTAATTCTTCAATTTTGTAGGGAACAGGCCTTTCAGCAAAAGAATGTGAAATATGTGACTTTTTTGTTTATATCCCACAATATGGGAGTGGTACAGCATCTTTGAATGTTACTGTTGCTGCTTCTATTGTTTTGCATCAATTTGGAGGTAATTTGTTTGAATTTAAAATGATGATATCAATACTTTTAATGCAAATTTGGACTTTGATTGTTGTGGCTTAAGTTGTACGATTTTTTATTATTCCAATTTGTGTACAGTTTGGCTAGATTCTTGGATATTTTCTTTTTTTGATCACAAATATTTAGAGAGTGCCATATTCTTGTTGTGTTTTGTTATCTATGTTTTATTTCTGAAGGGGTAAACTTATTGAAAAAGTAGCATTCTGTCAGCAGTTATTTGCTCTAATTGTTCATTCAAGTGCACTGCAGTGGCCCTGGTTTTAAGTAATGTCCTTGAGATTTTCACCTTCTTCTGTGCTGATGATGCGGAAGTAGTTCTAATGGAGGCTAAAACTTTTGAAGCTCTCTTCCATAAAGTTTTGTAGGTTAATAGTCAGTGGGTAATCTATCAGTTATTGTGCACATCCATATTGAATTTATAAATTAATAAATTTATGATCCAAAAGAAGTTGAACTAATGAATACATGAGGGAACTGTCATTGAAGGGGGCCACAGGGAGGTGGTCTTCTATGTCCACGAGCATTAAAGTCATTCATCGTTGCAAATTCTTGATATGCGTCTTGCAATAAAGGATGGCATTATTGGAGAGAATAAAAAAACAAGATCCTCATTTGTGCATTCAGCTCGTTGATGGCCTAACTTTTGCTTTCTCAGTTCAGTTTGGGCAGGTTTTTCTGAGAGATCTCGAGATGGGAATAAGTTTGTTGTTGCTGAGAGACCTGCAAGACTGTTAAAGTACTGCACAGAAACAGCAGAATCTATCATTCAGGAACGGAAATCAAGAAGAGAAAATGCTTGTAAAGGTTTCTTTGATGAGATAAGAAATGGAGATCCTGGCTCTAACCTTCTGGACGCAATATTTAGTGAGGAGTGATCAAGCGCTGAATGTGACATCGTTACCTTCACCCTGTTGTAGCTTATTTATTCCATGAAAACTATAAAAAAGATCGTTGATCCCTCGTTGTTTGTAAAAGGGCGGCCAGGACTATGGTCGAAGCAGTTATGACGAAGAGCCTGTCACCCGAGAAGATTATCTGCAATGCATTGAGCTGGAAGTAATTGCATCTTAACCTCATGGGAGGAACTTTGATAAAACCGAGTGAGGTAATTCTGTAACTATGAAATATGAAAGGGCCAATGGCACTAGTCCAAATTATTTTCATATTCAATCATTTCTTCTAGCCATACAAAATTGAGTTTCTTGCTATTCTCTGGACTATGTAATGAATTGTGATTGTATTGATATTTGTTGCCAGTTAAATACCAATTGAGCAATGTTAAAGCTAATGTACCAGAGTTGGGATTGATTTTAACATTGGTATGGTCAGTTAATGTTGAATATTATTTTGGATAATTTTTAAAATTTTATATAATTAAATTTTATTTTTAATTGTAAAATTATTACAATAATTTTAATTTTTATTATTAGTTAATATTAAATAGTTAAATAATTTCTTAGTTAACAATAAAATTATATTTTAAAAAGACAAATTATTTCATATATTAAAAATAAATCTTATATTTATTTAAAAATAAGATAAAAATTGGAAAAGAATTTTAAAATCAATGTTTGAATAATGTATAAAATATATTTTTTTTTGGGAAATATCTAGGTGGATATTTTCTAGGTCTTAATGACTCCTAAAAGTTATCTAAATTAGATCAATTAGAATATTATTTACAGTTGTTAGTTTCCTATAATAGCTCCTTGTATTCCTATATATACTTGGTACTTATGTATTGCCTGTTAAGGAAAATAACATATACATCTATTCAGCTTATAATTTCCACATGATATCATAACATACTTGAACATGCCTAAATCCTAACCGCCACCTACTTTCTCTAACCCTACCCATCTATGTCAACTATGTCCGACCGACGTCCTTGAATCTTGCAACTCATTTGTTCAAACACCTCCACCTTATAATCTTACCTTAGAATCCCATTCTATTCATATCACTACTATACGATTGAATGGAGAGAATTTTCTTCGTCGATCCTAATCAGTTAGAATGTACATCCATGGGAGAGACAAGATTGGATATTTGACTAGTGACAAGAAGGAATTAGCAGCTAATGATCCTGCACACGAAATATGGGATGTTGAAAACTCTATGGTTGACATGGCTGGTGAATTCTATGAAAGAGGATATTGGTTCCAACTATATGTGTTACAACACAGCTAAGGAGCTATAAGATAATGTGAATCAGATGTATTTTGGTTTCCCAGGTGTACAAACTGACTCTAAAATTAGGCAAGATCCACCAAGTGAGAAAAATGTTACTAAGTACTTTAATTGCCTGAACCATTTGTGGCAAGACTTAGATGTGTTTAATGACTATGAATGAAAATCCCCTAATGATTGTAACCATTATCGAAAAACAGTAGAGGATAACTAAATTTTCAAGTTCTTGATTGGTCTTAATGTTGAGTTTGATGAGCTTAAAGGTAGGATTATTGGGAGACAACGACTCTCATCCATTGAGGAACTGTTTGTAAGAGTTCGACGTGAAGAGAGTGGATGGCTTGTGATGCTTGGCAAACAAAATTCTACACCTACTATTGAAAACTCAACCTTGGTTAAAAGGAATGCTGCTAATCGTGCTAAGAAGATTGAGGAGAAGTCATGGGAAATAAAGGCACGGGTTTGGTGTGACCACTGTAATAAAGCTCATCATACTAGGAAATGTGCTAGAAACTCCATAAGAAAACCTGCAAGTTGGAAGGGATCTCGTGAAGGAAAATTTAATAAAACTCAATCAGCCTATGCAGTAGATCTTGGACAGTTCACTTAGGAGCAGATTAATCACATCCTAAAGCTGTTGAAACTCAAATATAAGTCCTCAAGTGCTCCCTATATATCTATTATGCAAACAGGTAGTGATTTTAATGCCTTGTCATGTTCCTTTCCCTACAATTCCACTCCTCGGATCATTGCTTTAGGAGCATCTGACCATATGAACAATTCTTTTGATTTATTTCATACTTATAACCCTTGTTCTGGCAATGAAAAAAAATCGTATAACAAATGGGTCATTTTTTGCTATAACTAGAAAAGGTTCGAGCACTTTGTTTTCTAATATATGCCTTAGATATGTCCTTCATGTTCGTAAACTAGCTTGTAATCTGCTATCTATGAGCAATCTAACCCTTGACTCTAATTGTACAATTATGTTTTTTTATTCATATTGTGTTTTCCAGGAACACACTTCGAAGAAGATGATTGGCAATGCTAAGTTAATAGATGGTCTCTACTACTTTGTTGATGACTACTTGAAGAATAAAGAAGCTTATGGCTTAAGTAGTATTTGTTCTACCCCTGCTAAAGAACATATTTTACTTTGGCATAATAGATTAGGACATCTTAGTTTCTCATATCTCAAAAGACCATTACCTTATTTGATTAAATCTTTAGATTATTCAAATTTTTATTTTGAGCATTGCATTTTGTCCAAAAGTCATGACTATTTACCCTATAAAACCATATCAACTCTTTAAACTCTTTTACTTAATTCAAAATGAAGTTTGGGGTCCATCCCACATTAAAACTCTTTCTGGAAAAAAAATGGTTTACTTTTATCGATGATTATACTTGATTATGTTGGGTATATTTGATGCGTGAACAATCTAAAGTTGCTCAAATCTTTCAAAATTTTTATACCACAATTGAAACTTAATTTCATACACACATTGGTATACTTCACTCTGATAATGGTACCAATTATTTTAATGAATTCCTTTGGAAAATATCTTATCTTAATGGCATTGTTCACCAATCTACTTGTGTTAACACCCCTCAACAAAATAGCATTGTTGACAGGAAAAATAAACATTTATTGGAAGTATCGCGAGCCATTATGTTTGCTATGAATGTGCCAAAATAACTTTGGGGTGAGGCTTTCTTGACTGCATCATACTTAATCGATTGAATGTCTAGTTGTGTTTTGCATCATGCTACACCCTTAGATATGTTTAAATAAAGTTTTCCTAAAAAGTAACTTTATTCTACTCTTCCCCTTAGGGTTTTTGGATGTACTGTGTATGTTCATACCCCAATTAGGGGAAACTCCAAACTAGATCGTAGAGTTAAAAATTTTGTATTTATTAGGTATGCTCCTAGTCAACAGGTTTATATGTGTTACAACCCTTTCACACAAAAAATTGTTGTATCCATGGATGTCACATTCCTAGGACATAAAAAAAAATTTCCTTCAGGAGGAGAATTCTAATGAAATAGAAAATTTTTAGGATGTTATTATTACTCTTAACCCCTACCTACAGTTATTATTGATCACAATATAGTCTCTGATAATGAAGGTAAAGAAACTACTAATCTTTGCATGCTAGGAAATCTCAGTTCAACCATAAGGAAAGAAATACTACTATCCGCTCCCAAGGAACGGAATACTAAGCTTTATGTTTATACTAAGAGAAAGACTCAATTTAGAAGTAAAGAACATCCTACCTCAACACTGCGCAACCTCTCAAACTCCTCAGAGAATGAACCTGGGAACAACTTTAATTCAGGTAACCCATCTGCTACTTTACCCTTTGTTGTGCCTAATAATGATCAATCTATTCCTACTGACCCATAAGTTACCATTGATGTTTCTACTGATTTCTCTGCTGATAATTACCTACCTATAACATTTAGGAAAGGGAAACAAGCTTGCACCAACCATCCCACATCAAAGCACCTATCTTATAGAAAACTATCACACAAACACAACTCCTTTATCTCTAAAATCACTAACCTATTTATACCAAGGAACATTCAGGAACCACTTCAAGATCCGAATTGGAGATCAGCTGTTATGGAAGAGGTAAATGCACTTGAGAAGAATGGAACTTGGGAACTTGTTAATTCCCCTAAAGATAAAAAGTTGGTAGGATACAAGTGGCAATTCACTGTTAAATTCAAGGTTGATGACAGTGTGGAAAGGTTGAAGGTAAGGTTGGTTGTAAGGGATTCACTCAAACCTATGGTATTGAATACCAAGACACATTTGCTCATGTTGCAAAGGTAAATACTATTCGGGTGTTGCTATCCTTGGTTGTAAATTTTGAGTGGATTTTACATCAACTAGATGTTAAAAATGCATTTCTTAATGAAGACTTGGAAGAAGAATTCTTTGTGAGCCATTGAGGATAGCTATGGGAGGAATAAGGTGTGCAAGCTAAAGAAGTCATTATATGGCTTAAAACAGTTCCCTAAAGCATGATTTAATAAATTTGGAAGGGATGTGAAGAACTATGGCTACTGTCAAAGTCAAGCCAATCATACATTCTACAAGCAGTCCAAGGCAAGTAAACTATCTATACTTATTGTTTACGTGGATGAAACCATTCTAACTGGAGATGATGTATCTGAAATAGTAGAGTTAAAGAAGTGATTAGCCAAAGAATTTGAAATTAAAGACCTTGGACCCCTCAAAATACTTCTTAGGGATGCACCTGTTGAAACAAGTATGAATCTTAACCCAGCTCAACCTGAAAATATCGTTGATAAAGAGAGATACCAACGGCTGGTTGGGAGACTAACATATTTTTCACACACCAGACCTAATATTGCTTTTATCATGAGCTTAGTGAGTCAATTTATGCATTCACCAGGTCGAGAACATTTGGATGTTGTGTATAGGATACTATGATATCTAAAAGGAACTCCCGAGAAAGGTTTAATGTTTTATAAGTGGAACAATCTTCAAGTTGAGGTCTATACCGATGCTGATTAGGCAGGGAGTGCTACTGATAGAAGATCAATTTCAGGTTATTGCACATTTGTTGGCGATAACTTGGTAACTTGGCGGAGTAAAAAACAAAGTGTTGTTGCAAGGAGCAGTGCTGAAGCTGAGTTCCAATCAATGGAATATGGAATTTGTGAAGTTTTATAGATTAAAAGTGTACTGGAGGAACTACAAATTCCTATTTCAGTTCCTATGAAGGTGCGTTGTGATAACAAGGTTGCAACTTCAATCGCCCACAACTTGGTCTTTCATGATAGAACAAACATGTTAAGGTTGACAAGCACATCATTAAGGAGGAGATTGAAAAAGGATTAATTTGTGTTCCCTATATACCAACCTCACAACAGGTAGCTGATATTCTTATAAAGGGGTTACACAAAAGACAATTTAGTGTTCTGATTACCAAGCTGGCTATGGATGACATCTACAAGCCAGCTTGAAGGGGAGTGTTGGGAAATATCCGGGTAGATATTTCATTGGTGTTAATGACCCCTAAAAGTTAGCTAAGTTAGATCAATTAGAATATTATATACAACAATTAGTTTCCTAAAATAGCTCCATGTATTCCTATATATACTTGTACCTATGTATTGACTATTAATGAAAATAACATATATATTTGTTCAACTTATAATTTCTGCATTTTTTAATTATATAAAAATTTAGTTCTATATTAAAATTAAGTTCCAATTAAGATTAAAATTTAAAATATTATGTTTACTTAATAACCTTATTTATTAAATTAATATAAAATAATATTTAGACATAATAATTACTTTAAAAATATTTAATAATAAAATAAGTTTTCAATTTAGACTTTTAAGTTTTATTAATTTAAAAAGTTAACCCATTATTTTTTTTGGTATTTCAGTACTAGTATGGTTGATAAACGAGCATTTGGTATTTCAGTACTAGTATGGTTGATACAATCTCCCTCTTTTTGACATTATTTGTCACATATCAAAACTCTCTCTTAAGGAGATAACTAGACACACATCATCAAGTGCATATAACACATAGGAACTCCCCCTTATATCAAACGTCAAGTTCCAAACAACTTGCAAATGACAACAATTTTCAAATAACCAAAGCAACCGTAGTCTCAAATAAACAAAACAGCCAAAAATCATCCAAGTTCTCCAAGGAAACAAAATAGTCACAACCAATAATCATCCATTCTCCCCTTGAGAAAAAAAAGATGCCAAAAAGATCCCAAAAAGTAAAACTAAGAATCAACTGAGCGGTGAAGAACCCTCTGCTTTAGTTGACATAGTACGTCTAACCTCGCTTGAAAAATGCCTTTAATTCGATCAATTTCAACAAACAAAGCAGCAATCAAATTGATAGATGATGTAGTCAAAGGTTCAAATGTCCCAGATGATGAATAAGGCAAGTTGATCACTCGAGCTTGCTTGTTCACATTTAATATCTAAGGTGAAATATTCAGCAATGACACAGAGGCTTATATACACTAAAAGAAGTTTGAGGAACATCATTGGCATACAAAAATTATGTAATCAAACACAAAAAATATAACAAAGAGTACGGCTTACTACCGATCACAATCATTGCCTCAATAATAATTTTTCCCAAATTGAAATTTGCCTTGATACCAATGACATAAACTAATTTGGCCCGAGTCAAATAAAGTGTAACCGTGTGAGTACTAGGCATCCAATTTGCTAACACAAGCTTATGGAGTACAAAATATTTCTACAACACATATGCATGAAGAAGATGGCCAAGCAGTCAATTTATCCCCTGTTAAAATATTAGCCATCAAATCATTAGTCACAACTCAATCATCCTCATATACTTGTTCACTAATTAAATTATCAATCCCCAAAAATGTATTCAACCCAGCAACACAACCAAGCAGGATCAAATCTAACCATAGTGCCCCTCACATACACCACATGATAACTCAATGTAGATCATTCAAGACATCCTTATCAAGATTACAGTAAAATTCTCTAACCAATTTAAAGTCATAATATTTTGGCAATAAAACAACAGTCAACAAATTTCTTTTAGTTAACAGAACATCTAAACAAAATTGTCGATATTTGTAAAATTTTATAGGATGATTAAGAACTAACTCGATATTCATAATGGGGTCCCACCTTTATTATGTAGCGGAAGAACAAAATTTGTAGGACAACTCATCAACCGCTGAAACTTGAATAAGTGATTGTTAACGTGGCAATTAGACAGATTTATGAGCAACAAGTTTAACCAATTTTGGGAACCAGAGGACGTGGCTATTGGTGGTGACGTAACCTGCGAGACAATGGTAGTAGCCTCGGCAAGAACATCTTCCAAATCAGAGACAGATATCTCTACCATGGATGACAATACCCGCAACACATCATCATCGACTAGTGACTGTTCCCGAGTAGAGGAGGGGTTGGGAATGTCAATGGGGCACTGCTGAGGATGACCCAACACTGGTTGACAACCTCCCACAAGGTGGGTTTTATCAAAGACGGCTTGAACACTGCAATAGACCGACGGTGGAGGGAAGAGAAGATGTCGGTGACTGCTCCACATGAGAAGATGAAACTTGACATTTTGACTTGCCCATTATAGCTCCAAATTGAAGAATAACCAATGGAAATGAAGGAGGAGACATCGGTGGAGAGTGATCCGAGAGAGAGAGACCCAAAAGAGAAGAAATAATGTAGTGAGAGACACCAAACAATCGTGTGTGAAAGAGAGAACCAAGACAAAATTAAGATAAAATTTCAGAGGCGGTTGGTCCGTATAGAGGAATGGTAATAAGAATAAGAATGAATATAGTGAGGAATGGGAATAGATATTATTATTATCATTATGATGGTTGGTTAAAAGAAAGGAATGATTATCATTATCATTGATATTGGTTGGTTTGTAAAAAATATTGAGAAATAAAAATTAATTATATTTTAATTAATTAATTAATTATATTTTAACTAATTATATTATAATTAATTAATTATAATAATGTAATTATTAATTACAATATTTTAGTTAATGAGTGATTAATTAATTAATTAATTAGAATATTTTAATTAATGAATGAATTATATTTTAATTAATTATATTGTAATTAATTAATTACAATATATTAATTAATTA
>JAOSBM010000205.1:19198196-19215070 GCA_027568955.1 Erythroxylum tenue
GAAATTTCTTCAAGAATAAGTGTCATTGGACCTCAAAGAACATAGATCTATCATCCAAACATCAAACCCATACATTCCATCTAAATGGGTTTCACAAAAGAGAGAGAAATCAAGCTTTAATCTATAGATCTAAGCATTGGAATGGAAGCTTACCTTTTTATGTTGATGAAATGGCTTGAATCACCTTCTCCTTCTTGTTACAAAGATTGAAAAAAGCTTGGAGGAGCATCAATGGAGGTTAGTGTCGTGAATGAGAGAGAAGAAGAAGACATAGCTTTTGAATTTAGTGCATTTGGCTTCTTATATACTCCTCATTTCCACTTATTTACTAAAATGCCATCCTTGTTCTGGTTTTTAAACATCTGTCCGAACAATTTCCTGTGACCACCGAAAAATATCATACATCATTAATTTGATGTCACTAAAATTATTATTCACTGTTCTGTAATTTTTAATGACATCAGTCTCAATTACCAATTTATTTCGGTGTTCCGGTTAAACTAGATACCGGGTGTTACACAATATTGCTTAAAATTAAAGATTTTGTATAGTCACTGCAACTTTTTCCAAAGAATTTTCAAGTAAGTTGTCTTCCTTCAAGTCCTTAACATATTTCAGATAAGGTAATTCTTTTTTCACATTAATCCCTAACTCACTTGACAATTTCATAGATTGAGCCTTGTCACAAGATGACGTTGCTAAGTATTAATTTATATTGATAACTTGCAATTCATTGCAACTTTCATTTGTTGCAATTCACAACCTTTAGTTTTACCTCTAAATATATATTTCACATAGGTCTAGTTGAAGGTATTAAAGATTAACAAACCTACATTAGTAACTTCATTTTTTGTTTGAGGCAGAATGAATTTGTTGTATATCAATTGAAGGTGGAATACTACTATTGCTTTATTATGGCAATATACTAAAACAAGCTCTATTTCCAATGGCTAAAAAAAAGAATATGATAAGATAAGGTATATATATATACACTTGAAGGTATAGAAATTTTAAACTTGCATGACTAATTTCATTGTTGTTTAAGGTAGAATGTTGTTGTTAACTAGGAATTGAATTTATACCATTAACTGATTAATCTAGTTGACATCCCTCCCTTCTACAATTTTTATAACAGCCACCCTCTTCCCTTTGTTTTTACCAGTTTCCATTATGTTAGATGTATATAACAAAAAATACATAAATGTTACTAACATTACAATAATATAATAGAAAGAGAACTTTCGTGATTTATTCAATCACCATAATCAAGATACATTCAATCATCAACATTAATCGCATTATTAAGATAAATGTTGCCAACTTTACAATAAACAATAAACAATATAAAGAGCACTATCATGATACATTATTCACATTAACAATATAAATGTTACTGACATTACAATAAGACAATAGAAATATCACTTTTATGATATATTCAATCATCATAATCTAGATACATTCAATCATCAGCATTAATCGCACTAACAATATAAATGTTAACAACATTACAATAAGATAACAAAAAGGTAACTTTCATAATACATTCAATCATCATAATCAAGATTTTTAAAATCATCATCATTAATTACATTATGACTCGACTCTTCATCGTTATTATATTTGGCTAAAGTATCATTATTGTCATATAATTCATCCTTAATATAGTATTCACCCCTTTCTGCAATAAGAATGCCTTATACTTTGTTTTCTTATTGTATATTAGGATCAATATCTCTCCTATGAAATGATGATATATCCTCATCTTTAATTTCGAGAGCTACATTATTCAGCTACAATTCAATCTTTTCATATACTTCATCGCCATCTTCACCCATTGGATCATTTTTCCTTTCACAAAAATGAAAAGAAGTTAGTTTTAAAATTTTTTCACATCCAATTGCCAATACATTGTCATTACCTATCCTCACCTTTCTAGTCATTATTAGTAGACAAAAGTTTCGAGGATATACTCAAATCATTCCAAGATAGCATTTTAAATTAACTTGTAGGGATATCTCCAAAACCCATAGGTATCGTCATTTTTATGTAGCAAGAATATGAAAGCCACTTCCATATATGTCCTAACATGTCTTTATGATTATACACATATCTAAAGCAAGCTATGTATATAATATATTGTGTTATGTCACCTAAATTTTAAACTAAAAAAGTTTTAAAATTATTTGTAACATTATTTTAGCAAGTTTTTGGTACTCCTAATACTTCCCAAGAATCTTGTCATAAGACCTTTTATCAAATATAATGAAGATAAACATCATAAGAGTAAATATCATAAATATAAGATTTTCAAAATCACTCACAATTCATATTTACATCCTCAATTTGAGGAAATCGATATAGAGAAAACGGAAATGGGGAAAAGTTTTGGAAATTTGACTAAGATAGGTAGATTAAAGTTTGTATAAACTAGAAAAGGGATCGGTTGAAGAGTTAAAGTATAGTAAAGGAGAAGAACATAGACAGATTGATTGAGAAATTGAAATATATTTACTCATTGAATTGTATATCACAAAAAACTAGTTCAATTATCTTAACTTATGTATGAAACTTATTTATGAAAAATAAGCTCAAACGTACTCTAGCAGGGACGGAGCCAGACTCAACTCTAAGGGGGGGCCGGGGCAACATCTAAATGCAAAAAAAATATTTGAAGAGAAGAGAAGGTAGGAATTTTTTGTAAGGGGGGGCCACTTATATTTGTAATTTTAAAAATTTTAATTATATAAGTACTTTTTAAAAAAATATATTTAAAAGGGGGGGCCCTCTCCTATAACATGGCTCCGTCCATGTACTCTAGTATGGTGAAGCTTAACGTTCAACCGACCAAGCATGCAGTTTAATCATAAGTTTAGAGAAATATATCTTATTACTTTAATCTAGCTTATTTTATATGGTACAACTAATTACCTTTAGCAAGCTAAAAATGTAGAGTGTTGTTCGTAAGTGTGTGGTTTATTTATTAGCCACAAGTTTCACTTTCATGCATATGAATGTATCTTTTATGCCCATAAATATTTGTCTAATTAAATTCCACAAACATATGCTCTCACTACCATGAAACCAAGTCTAACCTTAGCTAGTAATATATATTTATAAATTTTCATCTATGAAATCAGTTAACTATTTAAGAAAAAAAATAAAGAGTAACTATTCTAATCCCTATAAAATCTACCTAGGCATGTTTTATCTTTGTTCATAGGGTACTTAACTTACCACACTATTTGATGTCCTCCTTAATTGCTAAAGTTTAGAACTTTAGTCAATAGGCAAACCGCATTGGACTTTACAAAAAAAAATTGAAAAATCCAAAAGATGTAGTTTCGTAAAAATCTGGTTTTGCCGCAGTTGCTTTGAATAATATCTGTCAGTTGCTTGATAGAAAGCAACTATGTCAGTAGCTATTAAATTTTCCAACAAAAATGAAAACAGAAAAATTAAGCACGAAATAAACAAATCAACATGCGAGATTTATAATGCAGTTCGACACACCTTACTTACGTCTGTGGGGCCCTCACCTAGCTTAAACAACTTTCACTTGTGATACAATAGTTTTACTTAAGGTATTACAGAGCCGACTCACCCAACCCTTGATACTATCCCTCGTTCTCACAACCCATGAAAGTAAATCACTCTCATTAACATGACCAACTCGTGCTAACCTCAACTGAGGATTTTCATAACAATGTATGATAATACCGATAAGAAATAAACAATTCAAGTGATTAGAACAATAAGGACATAAACAAAGACACTCGAGATAAGAAAACAATTCCCCTAAAAATGTAGCTTCATCAACGACAGAATGGGAAGTTGTCCACGAAGAAATCTGTTGTGAACCTTTGATATTATCATTGGAGCATTCCACGCACAATAGCCACAAATCACATAAACCAACAAACATTTCATCATCGAAACATGACAATCAATAGAGCTGCAGAAACCATACGACCTACTAGAAGTTTTTACACCCAAACGCAATAACTGGACATCATAGAAAATCATATAACACTACAAAAAATGCAGTTGTCCAAGATGGATAGAATCTCCAAAAATTAGCTGGCAAAGATAGCTCAATGTACCTAAAAATACAATTGTTAAGTCACAATATTCTAGTCATTTTTCCCACATAAAATGACCTCTCTATAGCCCAGAAATTTATGTCATTACCCATGAAATGCAGCTGTCAAATATGGATAAAAATTTCAAAATAGGCCATCAAGAAGAGTCCAAAAATATTAAAAAAATTGCATCTTATTTTAATCAAGATATGGTGATTTTATTCCAATTAAATCCTATCTTAACTAGAATTTTATCCCAAATAAACCTTATCTTTAGAGAATCCCGCATAAGATAAAATACTCGTGGTAATCATATTCCTCAAATAGCCAAAGATGTTCAATTACAAATAATGCTCAAAATAAATTAATTAAGATTTCTTAAAATATATCTTAACAACCCCTTTCTGACATTATTTTTCACATATCAAAACTCCCCCTTAAGAAGATAATTAGACACATATCATCAAATGCATATATCACATAGGAACTCCCCGAACGTCAAGTTCCAAGTGACTTTCAAATGACATCAAGTTCAAATAACACATAGTTTGTTAAGTTCACATATGCAATTTTCAAATAATCAAGGCAACAATAGTCCCAAATAAACAAAACAACCAGCACGCATCATCCATTCTCCCTTTTGGGACAAAAATATCCCAAAAAATAAAATTAAGAATCACCCGAGCGACAAAGAACTCTTTGCTTTAGTTGACATAATGCGTCTAAACCTGTTTAAAAAGCACCTTCAATCCGATCATTTTCAGCAAACAAAGCAACATTCGAATTGATAAATGATGTAGTCGAAGGTTTAGATGTCCCAGATGATGAATAAGGCAAGTTGATCACCTGAGCTTGCTTGTTTTGTTCATATTTAATATCTGAGGCGAAAAATTCAACAATGACACAAGCTCAAGTACACTAGAAGTAGTCTGAGGAACATCATTGGCATACAAAAATTATGTAATCAAATAGGAAAAATATAATAGAGAGTGTGGTTTACTACCAATCACAATCATTGCCTCAATAATAATTCTTCCCAAATTGAAATTTGCCTCTGTAGCAATGGCATAAACTAATTTGGCCTGAGTCGGATAAACTATAACCATGTGAGTATTGGGCATCCAATTTGGCAACACAAGCTTACGGAGCACAAAATATTTCTGCGACAACACAGTCGCATGAAGAGTAGAAGAAGATGGCCAAGCAGTTAATTTACCCCTGTTAAAATAGTAGGCATCATATTATTAGTCACAACTAGTTCACCAACCAAATTATCAAACCTTAAAAATATATTCAACCGATTTGGATCAATTCTAACCATAGTACCCCTCACATACACCATATGATAACTCAAGGCAGATTCATTCAAGACGTCCTTATCAAGATTATAGTAAAATTCTCTAACCAATTTAGAGTCATAATGTTTCGGCAATAGAGCAATAGTAAATAAATTTCTTTTAGTTAATAGAACATCTAAATGAAATTGCTGATATCCGTCCAAATCAATAGGATGATTAAGAACTAACTTGATACTCACACCGTAGTCCCATCTTTGTTCTATTATGGAAGAATAAAAATTGTAGGACAATGCATCAGCCACTGAAACTCAGATAGGTGACTATTGGAGCAGTAGTCGAACAAATTTTTAAGCAACATGTTTAACCAATTTTTGGGAACCAAAGGGAGTGGTTGTCAATGGTGATGTAAGCTAAAAGACAGGGGCAGTAGCCTCGACATGAACATCTTCCGAATCAAAGGCAGATTCCTCTACCATAGACGACAATACCTGCAACACATCATCATCAACAGGTGGTTGTTCCTAAACAGAGGAGGGGTCGGCTATGTTGATGGGCACTATCAAGGATGACCTAACACTGATTGACAGCTTCCTATGAGATGGGTTCTGTCGAAGACGACTTGAATGTCGAGAACGGTTAGCGGTGAAGGGAAGAGAAGTTTTCGGTGACTGCTCCAAGTGAGAAGATGAAGCTTGACATTTTGACTTGCCCATTATAGCTCCAAATAGAAGAATAAAATGAAGATGAAGCAGGAGGCATCGGTGGAGAGTGACTCGAGAGAGAGCTAATTAAGAGAGCAAATGGTAGATAGAGAGTAACACACTCTTCCAAAATGAAGGAGAGAAATAGTTTAATGGAGCTCAAAATTTTAAAAAAATTAAGGAGGGAATGCGACTAGAGTAGCAACTTTGGTCTCTGTAAGCTCTCGAATGAAGTGATATTTCAAGTCAATGTGTTTGGTTCTCGAATGTTGAACCAAGTTTTTTGAGATATTTAAACACTCTTGTTATCACACATAATAGTCAAAATATCTTTATCAATTTCATAATCCTCCAACATTTGTCTCATCCACAACAGTTGCGAGCAAAAACTAGCTGCTTCAATATATTTGCTTCTTCAGTTGATAAGGAAATGGATTTTTGCTTCTTACTATACCATGAAATCATATTATTACCAAGAACAACCCCCTGATGTGCTTTTTTAGCTGTCTAAATTCCCGGCCTAATATATGTCGTTATACCTATCTAAATAGGTAGAATCACATAAATACCATAGCCCAAACTGGGAAGTACCATTAACATACTTGATAATCCTCTTTACCACTATCAAGTGTGACTCTGTTGGGATAGATTCATAACGAGCACATACTCCAATGTTATAACAAATATCCGATCTACTTGCAGTCAAATAAAGTAAGCTTCTAATAATGCTTCTATATCAGCTTACATCGACACCTTTTCCATTATCATCTTTGTTTAACTTTGTAGATACACTCATAGGAGTTCTAGCATGCCGTGCATTCTCAAGGACAAACTTCTTCACTAAATTTTTTACATATTTAGTTTGTGATACGAAGATGCCATCCTTCACTTGTTTAATTTATAAACACAAAAAGAAATTCAATTCATCTACCATGCTCAACTCAAAATCATGTGTCATAAACTCCACAAATTCATCCATCATCTTCGAATGAGTGGAACCAAACATAATTTTATCAACAAAAATTTGTGCAATCATCAAATTAGATCTGAATTTTTTAAGAAATAAGATATTGTCAACACTACCTCATTTATAGCCTTGCTTAAGTAGATGCTGAGTGAGCCTTTATACCAAGCCCTTCCCGCTTGCTTGAGACTATAAAAAGCCTTCTTTAACTTTAAAACATTATCAGCATATACTAAATCAGTAAAACCTTTTGGCTGCTTAACATATACCTCTTCTTATATAATCCCATTTAAGAATGCACTTTTCAAATCCATTTGGTAGATTTTGAATCCTTTCACACATGTTATACCCAAAAAGTAATCTAATTGACTCAAGTTTTACCATTGGTGTAAAATTTTTGTCAAAATCAATTCCTTTAATATGCGAATAACCTTGATCCACTAACCTTGCCTTATTTTTAGTCACACTACCTCTGTCATCAGTTTTATTGCGAAATACCAATTTTGTTTGATGACAATCACATTCAATGGCCTTGGCACTAATTCCCAAACATTATTATGAGCAAATTGTGTCATCTCTTCTTACATAGCTGCTATCCAGAACTCATCTTGTAAGCCTTCTTTCACATTTTTAGATTCACAGTGAAAAAGTGTATCATAAAAGTTCCATAAGTTCTCAATTATCTACCCTTTTTCTCTCTCTTATCTTCCTTTTATCATTGACTTCTCCAATTACATTCTCAATAGGATGACTTCTTTTAATTCGTGATGGTAGATCCTTGTTAACATCATCTTCCCTTGAGTTTCCATTATTCAAAAAATTATTTCAGCATCAGGTGCCAAGTTGGTTTCTTCTTCTGAAGCAACTAACTTATCCTACGTTTGAGCAATTTCTTCACCAGTAGTAACCAACTGCGGATCTGGGCAGTTCTTAGTTCTCGCTTCTTTGCATCATTTTGCTAGTTTACGAGGCTGGTTTTGAAGATTTTCTTCAACTACCTTATCAATTATCTGATGTATATCATCTACCACAACATTTATGGACTCTATTATTATTTTTCTTCTTTGATTGAACACCCGATATGCCTTGCTATGAGTTGAATATCCAATAAAGATCCCTTCATCACTTTTACTCTCGAACTTTTCGAGTTATTCTTGATCTCTTATAATATAGCACTCGTTGCCAAATACTTGAAAGTAGTTGATATCTAGTTTCTTTCCCTTTCAAAGTTCATATGATGTTTTGTTCAAGTTCCTTCTAAGATATACTATATTGTATATGTAACATGCCTTGTTTACCAATTCAACCTAAAATCTCAATGATATTTTTCTTGCATTTAACATAGATCTGGCCATTTCTTAAAGAGTTCTATTCTTTCTCTCAACAACTCCATTTTATTGTGGAGTTTAAGTTGCTGAAAATTCTTGCATTATACCATATTTCTCATAAAAGTCGTTGAAACTTGCATTCTCGAACTCGCTTCCATGATCTGATCGTATTTTCAACACTGTCAAAATTTTCAAATTTGTAACCTGCATACATAGATATCTAAAAGCCTTAAATGCATTTCATTTCTCCTTTAAGAATGCTACCCATGTGAATCTAGAATAATCATCAACATAAGTCAAAAAGTACTTCATCCCACCAATGCTATCGTGTTGTGTTGGCCCAATAAATCCATGTGAATTAATTCCAATAAACGAGAAGATGCAACATGTCTAATTTTTTATGTGACACTCTCGTCTGTTTACCAATTTGGCATGTGTAGCCCATTTGGCTTGCACTACACATTGTCTTATCATCAGTGTTCATTATGGGCAACCCTCTCACTGCTTCAAAATTCTTCAAGTTATTAATAAGATCATAATTGACATGGCCAAGCTTTTGATGCAAAAGATTTATATTGTCATCATATGCAGTTGATTTGCAAGAAGTTATGTCCTGTAATATAGAACAATTATCTTTCGATCTTCTGCCACTCACCACACATTCTTCTTGTTCGATTAATACCCTGCATTCATCACTAGTGAATTTAACCAATAATCCATCATCACAAAGTTGGCTTATACTCACCAAATTGTCTTTTAACCAATCAACTTAGAGCACAATCTTGAGGTGTGACAGTCCATCCACAGATAAGGGTCCCTCTTCCAATAATCGAAGCCTTCTTTCCATCATCAAAGGTAACATGACCATCTGCACAACTTTAATAAACCATCAAGTAACTTCTTTCACCTGTCATGTGACATGAGCACCCATTATCAAAATACCAACCATTATATGAAGTAACTTGTATAGATTTAAAAACTACAGGTGCTTGTACTTGACCCTTTCTAACCCAAATAGGTTTAGGTAACATGGGCTGCTACTAGAAATTCATCGTAGAGTGTCTAGATTTTCAATTTTAAGCCCTCTGAAATATCATTTGTAACAACTTGTAACAATTTGGCCTTATGTGCCTGTTTACCCCACAAAAGTGACAAGTAGGTATAAATTTTCGTTTCCTCCTTAAATTTTCTCCATTGACACATCTAACTGCACCATTTTTCTCATCATTTGACTTAGAACATTTACCTTTATAGCCAATACCTTAAAGGTCTCCTTTAATCTTACCAATTTCTAGCAATTGTTCTAACTTGTTAGTACCTCTATTTAACATTCTTATTCCTTTTTTATACTGACTAGCTTTAAATTTGTTTCATTAAACTTATCTATTGTAGATAACAACTTCTTCTCTAGATCTTGAATGATGTTCTTCATGGCAGAGCTTTCCTTCTATAGCTTCTCATTCTTCTTACATATTTGGACCTATTTACCATACATTAACTCATAAGCTTTGCAAATATCCTCCTTTTTGTAATCTGAATCTCTAACATCACTGTCATAATCTGAACTGAAACTATGGACTAATTTAACTACCTTTTTTTTTCTAGAATTTGGGATTGATTCATCTTTATTTGCCCCATTAGTTTCTTCTCTGGTTGTTATTAAGCAAGCAACTAGATTTCTGCTATATAAAGCAACTAACCCAACATGATTATACATAAATTCCTCTTCACTACCATATTCACTTTCAGATTCATTCTCACTCCAAGTAATTGTATAAGACTTATCTTTTCTCTTCTTCAATGTGTTAGCACATTCTGCTTGCACATGTACGAAGCCTTGACATTCATGACATTGAATTTTCTTCACCTTTCTTTCACCCTTTTGAGTTCTAGCTAGTTGTTTGAAATTATTATTTGATGAGCTTCCACCATTCTGCTTAAATTTGGGCCTATCTTTGTTTAACTTCTTAAACTTGTTGAAATTTCTTATCAATAACACCATATCCTCATTCTGATCGGATTCATCTCCTAAGTCATTCACGATTTTTCCAACCTTAGCTTGCATTGCCAATCATTTGATCTTCTCTTGTTTATCTCTCAATGAATTCATCTTAAAGTTGGTAAGAATTCTAATTACTTTATCCAAAGATAATTCATTGATATTATGGGCTTCTTCGATGACTGTAATTTTCGATATGAATCTTAGAGGCAAATCTCAATGTCTTCTTGACAAGTTTTAAATTTGAATATTTTTTCCCAAGTTAATGTGCTTAGTTTGTAATGTCATGCAGTCTCTCATGGAAGTCTCCGATAGTTTCATTTTCATCCATCTTTAACTCTTCAAATCTAGTGGCCATCATTTGAAATTTCAAGGCTATTACAAATTTTGATCCCTTATATATTGTTTGCAGAGTATCCAACACCTCTTTCACTAATTCATAGGCTAATATCATAGCAAAGCGACCTTCATCAACTGCACTGAAGATGGTGTGCATGGCTTGAGAATTTCCAAGCGCTCCCTCTTCTTCTGCCTTGTCCATTCAAATGGATCTTTAAGTATTGCTTCTCCCTTTTCATCAGTTATCACTGGATGTGTCCAGCCATTTAAAACCGAGTTTCATGCTTTTGTTCCTTATGCCTAAATGAATACTCTCATCTATGATTTCCACACAGGATAATTGGAATCATCTAACAATGATGGTCTGGTGATTGATGCCCTTCTCTTATAGCCATAATTGTGATGGATCTGCATCAACTTGACTTACCAAATTCTAATTTGGTAACCCAAGCTCTAATACCAATTGAAAAATACAAAGGATATAGGTTTGTAAAAATCTAGTTATGCCATAGTTGCTTTGAATTATGTTTGTCAGTTGCTTGATATAAAGCAACCGTGTCAGCAATTGTTAAATTTTTCAGCACAAACAAAAATAGAAAAATTAAGCACGAAATAAACAAATTAACACTTGAGATTTGGTAATGCTATTTGGCACACCTTGCCCATAACTGCAGGGTCCTCATTTAGCTTAAACAACTTTCACTTGTGATACAATAGTTTTACTCAAGGCATTACAAAGTTCTTGACACTATCCCTCATCCTCACAACCTATGAATCAGTCCTAATAACACGACCAACTTATGCTAACCTTAACTGATGATTTTAACAACAATGTTTGATTAATAATGATAAGAAATAAACAACTCAAGTGATTAGAAAGATAAGGACATAAACAAAGACACTTGAGATGAGAAAACAACTCCCCTAAAAATGCAGCTTCATCAACGAAAGAATGGGAAGTTGTCCACCAAGAAATCTGTTGTGAACCTTCAATATTATCACCAAAGCATTCCATGCACAATAGCCGTAAAACACATCAAACCAACAAAATTTTCATCGTCGAAACATGACAATCAATAGATCTTTAAAAAACCACATGACCTGCTAGAGGTTTTTCCACCCAAACACAATAACTGGAGAGTAAAAAAAATCATGCAACCCCACAAAAATGTAGCTGTCCAAGATGGATAAAATCGCCAAAAATCAACTGCCAAAGGTAGTTCAATGTACTAAAAAACACAGCTACCAAGTCACAATATTCTGATCATTTTTCCCACACAAAATGACTTCTCAATAGCCCAGAAATTTACATCATTACCCATGGAATGCAACTACCAAAGATGGATAAAAACTTTTGAAATAGGCTGTCAAGAAGAGTCCGAAAATCACCAAAAATCTACATCTTATCTTAATCAAGATATGGTGATTTTATTCCAATTAAATCCTATCTTGACTAGGATTTTATCCCAATTAAACCTTATCTTCAAAAAATCCCACACAAGTTAGAATACTCATCATAATCATATTCCTCAAATAGCCAGATGTCCAATTACAAATAATTCTCGAAATAAATTAATTAAGATATCTTAACATATATCTAAACAACAATGATTTAGATGAAAGATTAAAGACAAAAAGGTTAAAAGGATAAGTTCTTCTTTAGAAGTCTATGTGTTATAGTCCATCTAATTTGCTTTTCCACTAGATTTTCTCTTACTTGACTTCCTATACCGTATACACTTAACCCTAGCAAAAAAGAATGATGGCAATTTGAAAGCTACAAATCAATAAATCCTAAATCAAAATAGGGACATCAAATCATAATCATCTTTGTTGAAATCAAGAACTTGACATATTCTAAGTACGGTTAAGTGAGTGAAGGATATGTCCATAGGGAATGACCTAAATGCATGTACATGTTTATATGTGTATATATCTGGTGGTTTAGTTGTACATTATATTTTGTATATAAATGAAAAAGATTGTGAGAGGAATCCAAAAGGAAACAAATATGATTAAATGATAAACATAGCATGCAGCAAAATTATCTAGTTTTATGCAGAGAATAAGAAGAGATTTTAAGCTTATATGTTTACGAAAATAAGAGAATAATTAAATGAGGGCTTGATAATAACTCAAGACCATTATAGCCTTTATATAGAACCAATTACATAAGGAAAAGATCTTAGGAATAAAGAGAAAATCACACAATTAAGAGGAGATCATATTTTTCCTAATATAGATACTTCCAAATGTCTAATATCTTTCCTAACACTCCCTGCAAGTTGGAGCATACACATTATAAACTCCAAGCTTGTTCCACATAGGTTTGAATGAGACACCCCCCAATGCCTTAGTGAATAAGTCTGTAAGTTTATCTTCTAACTTGACATATGGTGTCTTAACTACGCTTGTCAAGTGCACTGCAAAATTTACCTAACTCTGCACACTAAAATTTATAGCTATGGTGAGTCGGAATCGAATCCACAGGGAATGTTCGGTTAATTTTCATGAAAAAATTAATTGATGCAAGGAAAATATAAAAAGGGGGTTTTTGGATTTTTAACAATTTATAAAATAAAATAAAAGAAAACTATCAAAAACCAATTAAAACAAGCAATCGAAAAGGATTAAACTGTCAAATATATGTAAGGTCCAGCTCTAGGTTCAATCTGGGCCTAAACATGATTAAGCGTATTTCATCATCCTAACGTCTTTACAACTCTCTTCGGACTATCGATATGAGAATAATAGAATACTCTCCTAATCTCGATTTTCCCTTAGTTTTTGTTTAATTAAGAAGCGATCATTAATTAAGCCTAACTACCAAATAACCTAGGATACGATCTCTAGATTTAATTTGGCAACTACCTTACGATGTGGAAAACAATTAATAAAAGCAGTAACCTTACACATTCGGGTTATCTAACTTAAGTTATATTGTTCCTAATGATACGGGATCATTAGATACTACTCACAAACAACAAAAGTAACGATTCCATATTACATTCAATGTTTTAGCAATAGGTTCAAAATAAAACAATCAAAAAATGTATTAAGATCATTCATCCCAAAACCCGATCAAATCAACACCAACAACGCAATAATAAAAAAATTATAATCCTAAGATGATAAAAATAGTTTAACCATGACTTGGCGTCGATATTCCCGTTGAACTAGTGCCAGGAAGCTAGCCTTCCATCTCTATTTTTATGCTCCAAGCGTCAATCCTCGTCTTTATAGTTGAGTCGGTGGTGAAAAATAAAGAAAGAACCTAGCGTCTCCACCTCTGTTCTCCGCTCCACTCTCTATTTCTTGATTTAATTTTTGGTCCACCTTTATTGTTCATGCCTTACTGTTACTGTACCTGTCTTCTTTTGAAAACCCACATAATGTATGCGTTAAACACAAACGTCAGCATTGGCATGAAATGTATTTCCGCAAACGTTTATATACTCCTTCTTGCTTCTATTTGCTACATTGTTTTAACATGTGTGTGTATTTGTTGTAGCATTTCCTTCATGTTGTGTTGTCATTTTTACTTCTCTTCCAACTGCCTTTTGTCTTCATTTAATTCCCATAAAACACTTTGCATGGGGCTATCATATGCAATTTCCATGCAACTTCATCATATTGATTTTTTGTCATTACTTGCTCTAATATTTATCGTTTTTGTTCCCCAAAGACAAGTGAAAATGGAAATGGAAAAGATGACTTAAATGAACATGCTTTCGGGTCACTTTAGCTCCTTTACTTCCAAAAATGTACCTAAAATCAAATATGAGCTAAAGTGAGTATCCTAAGCATTTTAAGACATTAATCACTAAGAGTAGTACATCAAATGAATCAACATTTAAGCAAATATTAGGTTCCCCCACACTTAGCTTTTGACCATCCTCAGGCAAATCGTCAAAATCAAAATCACAAACCAAAACTTTTACTCATTTTCCACATTTCTTAATAATAGATAACCATAAGCAAAGATGAATGACTTTCAAAACCTATAGTAAAAACTCAACATTCAAAGCTTCTACTCATAATCAATCAACATTCACCACCTTTAGAAACTGAGTAATCTAGAGGTACACTTAGAAAAAAAAGTGTTTAAACAAGATATTTCTATGGGTACACTCAAACACCATTCATGATCACAACAATCCATAACTTTGCATATCATTTCATTTCTCCACCACTAAAAGATACATGCATAATCATGAATCAAAGGACTTTTCCAGGGTTGTAATGTCGGTAAGGATAAGGTGGGATGTATTTTGGGTAACATAGCTTAAAAGCCATCAAGCTAGTGAAGCAAAAGTAGCAATTAACAAGATATCAAACGCGCAAGTTAACATTCATTCAAAACTGGGTACCATCAGCCATGAAGAATGCAACAACTATGTTTCACAAATCAATTTAGCTCTCACACCATAAGCCACATTAACATAACACAAAAAGTGCTCCATCTAAAACAACATCTGCCTTATATGCAATACATTCAAACACCCAATCAATCAACTTCAGAAGGATAAACTATTAATTAATAACTTTTCACATCAATTATATTTCTTGATACTTTTTATTTAAACTCACTTTTCTCTTCTTTTTTTTCAAAAGTAGAAGTGATAGAAGCTATATCAACATAGGATTCATAGCATGGAATTTTAACAATTATAACTAACCCATATGTACGTATACCCCCACACTTAGGCTTTTGTACATTCACATTCATCAAGAATTAACAAATGCTCCACTAGCTTTAAGACTTGGGTAGGGAATTTGGTTAGCTGCATGTAATGTGGTTTATACAAAAGAAAAGGATAATAAAGCTCAAGGGGTTGGCAAAGTAAAATTCATATAGTTGGGTAGGCTATTTGACTAATGTAGCTCGTAATCAACAAACAATGCCTAAACATTTTCATAAAAATGCATGTGATAAAAATGTGATCTCGAATAGAAAATCAACGCAAAGTAAGGATGTAAATGTCATAAAGGTCACACATAACAAACAAAACAGTGAGACTGATATAGATGTGTCAGTCTAATCCTGCTCAAAACCTCACTGGCTTTTGTCTACCAGTAGTCACCACTCTTATAAAAATAATGCACATTAATAAATCATAAGAGCAAAAGTACATGCAAAATTTTTCTATGGACTTTACCAATCAATTCACACTCTAATTTTGACTAAATAATCTTAAAAGCAATAGAAAATAAGAAAATTTTTGATTTTGTTAGTTTGATTTTGAAAATCGCCTAAGAAGTCACATAAGCTACAATTAACCTAAAAACATGCATAAAAATTAATATACCCCCAAACCCACACTTAAAACTTACATTTTCCTCAATGTAAAATCAAATGTAAGAAATGGAGCAGTTAACAAAAATAGCAAATGCGAAAATGTAAAAGACAGAAATTAAATCTCCTTAGGTTGCCTCCCAAGTAGCTCCTTTGTTTAACGTCATTGGCTCGACCTCCAGTAGCGTGCATCAAGTGACACCAGTCACATCCTCTAGCATCAACATCTTCAAATCCTCTGTTTGGAAGCCCTCATGATCCGACTTTAAGCAATGACGATTCACTCTAAATGTCTTGTCAGTTTTGAGGCTCCATATCTCTACCGCACTAAAAGGAAAGACATGAGTGATAACAAACGGACCAACCCAATAGGAACGCAACTTACCTGAAAAGAGTTTGGAGTTTAGAATGATATAGTAACACTTTTTGGCCTACCGAGAAGCTTTTCCTCAAAATCATCTTATCATGAAAAGCTTTCATCCTCTCTTGAAATATCACTGCATTTTGATAAGACTCATTCCTTATATGTTCCAACTCTTGAAGCTACAACTTCCTATGCACTCTTACATCATTCAAGTTCATGTTGCATCTTCTGATAGCCCAATATGCCTTATATTGTAATTCCACTGGAAGATGACATGGCTTCCTAATCGCTAGTGTTAAGTCAAAATGACTTTAATAATAATTTTGATGATAAACAAACAAGTAAAAGAATGAAAAGCAGACAGAAGAAAATCCAAGAATGAAAAGCAGACGAAGTCTTTGAACAAAAGCAGACGAAAGCTTTGAAGAAAAGCAGACGAAGGCTTTGAAGAAAAGCAGACGAAGGCTTTGAAGAAAAGCAGACGAAGGCTTTGAAGAAAAGCA
>JAOSBM010000205.1:19232978-19258230 GCA_027568955.1 Erythroxylum tenue
GCCTATCGCTTATATATGTAGGCCCTTCCTTTGACTTGAATACGTAAAATGATAACCAATCTTGTTTGTTTAATAATTAATAAAACGCAGTGTCTTGCTATATTGAATTATTGAATTATGCGATAGGTAAAAATGGGCCAGTCTGATTTGAAAAAAAATGCAGGCAGGTTGATCATATCGGAAAAGAGTTTTTAATTCTGGATGGAGGAACTTATGTGATAAAGATGGCTTTTTTCTCTTGCACTATCTCTATAATCACGTAGAGGGAAAGAAATCTCAGCTTTTACATTGGGTTGATTTCAATGTAATCAACATAGTATGTTGTGTTCCTCTAGACAATGTGGTTGTTTTATCCTATGCCCAAACAGTTCCTCAATTTACAAGCAGCTGCATACGGTCACGATTAAGGATGACAAAAATAACCCAACCTTGTCAAGCCTAGTTAAACCGGACCACAAGTCAGATGAATTTGGCCTAAGCAACCTCAGGCCTGGTCACAAGCCACGGGCCACAGGCCAAGGAGCTCGGGCTAGGCCTAGGCCAACAAACTTTGTAGCAAAATGACTTCATTTTGTTATACTAAAAAAAGAACTTACACAGGAAAAACAATGAAGCAAAATGACGTCGTTTAAGTTACATGCAACTTAAAAATAGAAAATAAAATGACGTCGATTTATGGAAAGCAAAATGACGTCGTTTAAATTACGTACAAATAAAAAAATATAAGCAAAATGACGTCGATTTATGGAAAGCAAAATGACGTCGTTTAAATTACGTACAAATAAAAAAATATAAGCAAAATGACGTCGTTTTGCTTCTCATTAAACTCCCACCCCTTTTCCTTCCCCCTTACCTAATCATGACAATACTCCTTTTGTCGTTTTGCTTCTCATTAAACTCCTGCCCGCTTCCCTTCCCCCTCACCTAGTCACGACAACACTCTTTCTGGTTCTTCCCTTCTTCTTCGCGTCATCTGTTTTGTTCTTCATCCGTTCTTCTTTTTGGTGTCACCCAGTCACGTTCTTCTTTCATCCTTCAGTCAAGTTGATTTTAGATTATCTAACCAGATGGAACTCAACCTTTAAGTTATTGGAGTCTACAATCTCATATATTGAGGTGTTTATTAGACTAGCCAAAAGGGATTTTCAATATACCTGCGTGCCAACAGAAGATCAATAAGACTTGGTAAGAGAACTTTTTATGAAGTTGGAATTATTTTATAATGTGATTGAATTATTTTCAGGAACAAAATATCCAACTTCGCATAGTATCTTTAGCATTATGTCCAACATAAAGCATGTTTTATCAATGTGGATGTTTGACTCCAATGAAGTTATTCAGACTATAGCGGAGCGGATGATGGAGAAGTTGAATTCTTATTGGTCTAAAGTTGGAGATATTGTTGCAATGTTATATGTGTTAGACCTGAGATACAAGATGAACGGGGGATAACGCATTGTACGGCGGTCAAGCTCAAGAGCGTGTACATACCATGAAACAATTATGGTGTCAATTGTTTAATGATTATCAACTTAGAATGCAACAAACTCATGATTGGGATTTTAGTAGTCCAGGCGGTTCAACTTTGAGTTCAATTTCAGGTTCGAGCTCATCTTCTAACCCATTTTTGACATATTCTCTTTCACATTTTTTAAAAGAGAAAAGGGCTAGAACTTCTTATAATATAATAGAGTTAGATAAATATTTTTCCGAAGATTATGTGCCTGAAACTGAAGATAAGCACTTCGATATATTGTTATGGTGGAAGAAGTGTGGAAATACTTATCCGATCTTGCAAGTCATCGCACGAGCCTTGTTAGCTATTCTAACACCCACCATTACTTCAGAGTCTGCATTTGGTACTGGTGTTCGAGTTATTACTCCTCATCTTGGTCGACTTCATTCTCACATTGTGGAAGCCTTTATGTGTGCTCAAAGTTGGTTAAATAATAAAGATATTGATGGCAAATTCTTTTGTTTTTAACATATTAATTTATCTATTTTATGTTATCTTACCTAATATTGTGTTTTTAATTTTCGTACAGCCACAGGTATTAATGCGGAGGTGACTAATGAAATTAATCTATCTATTACATGTTATTTTGATCAAATATGTGAAGATGAAGGTATATTTAATTTTCTTTTAATGTTAATATTACTTCACTAAATATTCTTTTAATTTTAATATGACATTATTAAATATAATGTTTGTACATACAGATAATTTGATTAAAACTGTTGGCTATCCTAACAACAAGTAAAATTAGATGCCCTCTCAGTCTCCAGTCTCTAGTATCCATTGTCCAAGTTTCGCCTGTCTGACACGATATTATCTTAATTTTTCTAAATTGTAACATTTCTTATAAAATGAATTAGACAATCATTTGTATATAGTAAAGATTGTTATAGTTAATGAATTTGATTTTATCAATTCTCTCTTATAACAATTAATAAATTATTTAAGTAAAATTAAAATTCGTAATTAATTGAATTTAAATTCCTAACTATAATTAACTTAATGAATTTTCTTACAAATTCCTAATCAATTGAATTAAAATTTTTAATTAATTATTTATTTATATAATCACATGTTTCAACGGAAAGTTATTATTAAATTAAAATTAATTAATTCAACTTTTTTTAACATATTTATGTCAAAGTAACTTCAATTAATTAAATTAATAACTTAATTTTAATCTTTTTGATTTCTTATAATTTTTTAATTATACATAAATGAGTCTTTACTCCTTAGTAAATTTTCTAAAGTATAGAATGTGACATATAGCATTTTTAAATCAATTTTCTTTATTAAAGTTTATTTAATTTATTAAAATGTTTGTATGAGAATATCTACGTGTAGTAGAGATAGATATGCTCTAATAAAACCCGCATGGGTAGCTCAGTTGGTCATTGAAAGGGCAAGTTGAGAACAAGGCCTCAGGTTCGAGTCCCAGCAGCGGTAGTATGGGAGTTCATCTAATATGGTGACTCCTTGTGCGCACCGGTGTTGGGCCACCTTTCTGAGAAGCTGGCTGAAATTAGACTATGATTTATCCCCCTCACAACTCTGTCGGATCGGGGTGTGGGGGCGCCTAGGGTGGGCGATTCCACCTTTTGAGATCAAGATATGCTCTAATAAAAGACAAGTCAACAACAACGGCCTCGTAACTTTTGCACAATATTGACAAAACACTGGCTACCATTGGGTGCCTTGACTCAAAACTTTTACGAGTTGAATGATTCAACTCGATAATATCTTACAACTTCACTTTTTAATAATATAAAAATAATTATGGTAAATTTTAATAAAAGTAATAATTTATAAAGACATATCAAAAGTATTTATAAAATGTATTCTAGTTTTAATAAAATAATAGAATATAATATACTATAAGTTTATGTTTTTATAACTGTTTTTATATTCTTTTGAAATTGATATATTAGAATTAACAAAGTGATTGATTCTTTTTAAGATTTATATAAATACATATATGCATAATGTATGTATTGTGTAGATATGAAATATAAAATAAAAAAAGTTTAAATGCGATAAGAGGAATCATAATATTAATTTCTTTTAATATGTGTAATAAAAATATAAAATTTTAGAATGATTATTTAATGATAAATATAATATGAAAAGATAACAATATTCATAGAAATAAGAAAAATCAATAATAACTAAACGTTACATGCATAATTATCATTTAAGGTGTACAATTTACAACAATATCCTCAATTAAGAGTTCCATACATAATTTATAAAAACATTAAAAGTTTGAAAATATTATATTATAAACTTAATATACGTATTATTTTAAAAACATATTAAAAAGAATTATAATAATTTCTTAAACAAGTAAAAATCATACTTAAAATAAATTGAACTTAGATATTGACTTTTTTACATTTACATTATAATTAATTTTTATAATAAAAATACAAAATTGAAATTAAATTCACTTATTTGTAGGGAATAATTATAACATCATTATCATAGCTAAATAGTTTTAATGAATTTATATGGAAACAATTATATCATTTATTTTATATAAATATTTTTGTGTAACTTATAGGTGATTTCATCTTGTACTTTATTATAAATTATTATCCTTTAATTTATAATTTAGGAATTCAAAAAAATATAACTACAATTTTCAAATTCTTTTAAAATAAATATATATAAAAAATTTATTAAAATTTCAGGCCGACTCAAACTCGATGAGCTGCTTGTGACTCGTGGGCGGGCCAGAATGTCCTTGGCCCGCCCATATCGCGGGTTGTAATTGAATCTGTTAATATTTGGGCGTTAGTTACAATATTGAAGGAGGTATCATTCCTAATGTCACACTCAAAGATGTAGAGGCCCACATCATCATTTTGTGTTTTTAATATTGGTCTACATCAAAATATAATGGCAGTGTCAAGGGGTGTTGACTTGAACGTCAATGACATTTCATCTGAAGCCCAAATTCAGGAATGAGAATAGGCAGGCTATTCCAATGGAAAAGTTACAAACGTCTACTTTCTAATTTTAAAAAGAAAAAATTGGGTAAGATCTGGTAACCTACCACTAAAAACAGGAGCGTTAATCATTGCCTGCATGGGTAGTTTAGTTGGTTATTAGGAGGGTAAATTAAGATCAAGGTCTCAGGTTCGAGTCCCGACAGTGACAGTATGGGAGTTTATTTAATGTGGTGATGATTTTTTGTGCGTATCAATGTTGGGCTACCATTCTGAGAAGCTAGCTAAAATTAAATCATAATTTATCCCTTTATTATTTTATGGGGCCGAAATATAGGAACACCTAGAATAGGCGATTCCACCGTTTGAGATTAAGGTGTGTCAATCATTGTTGCTTAAGTTAGCCGTCTTGGTTTTATTCGAAATAATCAATAAAAGTAGAAATTAAATCAGTTACTTTCCTATCTATTGTCTCTCCGTGTTAGCGGAGCGCACTTAGCTTTGGATATTTATACAACTACACCATCTCACCCACCTTCACTTTCTTGCACCAATAGCTTGAGTGCACACTTTACAGCTTTGGTTTTTTGGATTATGGGCTTGCACGATCAACCAACCACAAACCAAATTTCTTAATTACTAATTATTTATTATTTATTTGTAATTAAAATATTTATAATTTTGTTAGAGTTTTTTATACTGACTAAATATGAAAATATTAAAGGGCTTATAAGTAGTAAGGATTAATTATCCAAACAATTAATTCTAATTATTTAGATAATGATTGATCCAAGTCCAATTCTTGTTAGCAAATTCTACGCTCTATTCATATGAAAATTTTTAATAAACTTCGTTTTCAAATAAAGTTTATTTATTTTTTTCATTTAAAACAATCAACTTTCTTAATAACAATAGAAGTGAAAGCAAAGCATGCATTTCATGTTTTATTGTCCTATAAACCAAAGGAGAAGGAATACTTAAATACTTATGATGTTTGTGAGATGTGAAGAATAGTAGCGGTAGAAGTAGTAGGAATAAGTTGTTTGTGTAGTTTGAAAATGGAAAAAGGGTTGGAGGAGAGGAGAGGCCGTGGTGGTGGTTGTGGTTGTGGTGCCATCATATCATATCATATCAGATCACCCTCCCCTCCTCCTGTCATCATCTCCACCTACCCCCAACCACTTCAAATTTTCCTCTTAACTAAAATTTTGTACTTTGCTTTGTCTTCTTCTATTTTACTCTTTGTTTTGCTTGCCAGTGCCACTGTACTTGACCTGCTGCATTTTGATTTTATACGTCAAAGACTAATTATAATGATGCTTCAAGTTCAAGAGGTTTCAAATTAACTTCATCACTCTCAATTGCATGTTGCAGCCAAATGGATTAGGATAACATCAAAGCAATGGAATATAATAAATAGATTGTAAGTGAAGGTGGGGCATAAAAAACGCACAATTAGGTACTCAACTTGCCCAAAGAAAAGGATTAGTATATATAATATCACCATCTTACTAAGAAGCACCTGTTTCAACCGAAGTTGGGCAGTTAGGGTTGTACGTGGGCCAATGTCCAATAGTGAAGTTACAAATTTAGCTTAGATTAATGAAAAGCATAACATGAATTTTATATTCCCACCATTACCCTTCTCCCTCTGTCCGACCTTCATGCTGAGAACCAAACACATGAAAACAAACACATAAGATCAGACTCGCTCTGTTTCGTACCACCAACGACCAACCTTCCCTTGTATTCTACATCGGCCTCTCATGACCATGCCTATGGAAACTACCACTTGGGATGGCGTCATAGATATAACCAAGGCTGCCCAAGAAAACTCTACTGATCCTCTTCTTTGGGCTCTGCAGATATCTTCCAACTTAAGCTCCTGTGGAATTTCCTTGCCATGTACAGAGCTTGCTCACGTGTTGGTATCCTATATTTGTTGGGATAACAATGTACCCATTCTATGGAAATTTCTTGAAAAGGCCTTGGTTCTCAAGATTGTACCTCCTTTCATGGTTCTTGCTCTGCTTTCCAACAGGTTCGATTTCCTGTTTCCGAGTCTCCTGCTTCCTTCTTTAAACATGCCCTTGCTATCTTCATCCTCTGCTTTTCCACGTTGAGTCCCTCCCATGTTTGTTATAGTAAGCATAAGTTGGCAAAAGTTTGAGTCTTTTGTTGTTTACTTTACTGGATTTATGTATAGGTTGACTGATCCAATTTTTTGAATCAAGCTCAGTGAGTAGTTTAGGCTCTCCTTCTTATGAATTCAAGGACCTTGCATTTGTGCATGCTATCACCGTGAAATCATGCTGCCTTCTGTTTCTCTTTTCTTTATTCTGTACTTGCTTCCGTTTGACCCTTGTTTGTTTTGTCCATTCTCTGGTCTGGTCTTATGTGAAATTGATGTAATGGAAAGTGAGACATGATAATTGATTAACCTTTCCTAAGTTGGTGGAATGTGGCTCCGAAGTTATGTAAATTCAACAACCGAAATGAAGTTGAATATCTCAAGAGTTTTTTTTTTTTTTTCAGTTCCCCACTTAGTAGACTAGGTGTTGAATATCGCGATTGAATTTTTGTACAGTTCTCATGCCTTAGAGCCTACGGCTATTGCAGATTCATGACATTTCGTTTAGCTTAAAGTTTCTTCCTGAAATAATGCTAAAGATGCCTTTGTCTGTCATTGATTTCTTGTCTGCTACAGGCGTATGTAGAGTCATTTTGATAAATATGATTGATGTTTATTTTATATTGCGTTTACATTTTATGGTATATGGAGGCATTTAGGCCAGTCACAAAGCCTACATTGCATACCATCATGCTTTACAGTTTGATTCTGACATGAACTTGGGTGCGTTATTCCAATCTTCATTCTCAGTACTTAATGTTGATACAATTATTAATTCATTCTTTAATTTCCCTTCCTCTCTTCTAGTTGTATGTTTCTTATAAGGATCATAGTTTTTATTTTCTCCACAGGGTTATTCCATGTCGACATTCCCGGCCTGTCGCCTACAGGCTTTATCTGGAACTTGTTAAGAGACATGCTTTCCAGATTAAATGTCAGATCAATTGTCCCAACTATGACAAGTTAGTTCTGCAATTTTTGCTACCTGTATTACTTAATATTGCAGAAGTACCTCATTTAATATCTTGTAGCTCTACATTGTTCATTTTCTGGTCTTCAATCCAACAGCCAATTAATCTCCTTATATGCAGTCATCTAATCATGGAAAGTCGGAAACAATTTTCAACAAAAGATCAATGAATGGAAATTAAAAGTTCACTTGTATAACTCATCCCATGTTGATGAAGTCTGTATCTGATTTTATTTTTTCAGTATCTGTTCAAATAATACTATATCTGCTGAATTTCCACACATATTAATACGTAATGCTACTTTTCAGTTCCAAAATCTTTGAGTTTGAATATGAGTGCAATTATGATGCATCAGTATATGTATATCTATGTCTATACACATATATATCTGTATCTATATCTATATACATATATATATATATATATATATATCATTCGTGTAGCTCCCTGATGATGAGCTGGGTCCATTGAGTATGGACTGACGTTTGATGTTTCTTAGGTAGGATAAGCCTGACAAATTTCTTTCCATCCCCTCTGTACAGGATCATGAATTCAATAGACGCTGTCCTGCATCTTTCCCAGAATTTTGGTTCAAAAGCTAGTGATTCTGGGATTCTTCTGGTTGAGTTTATCTTTGCAATTGTGTGTCAGTTTCTAGATGCATCATTAGATGATGAGGGGCTGCTGGACCTTACCTCTGAGAAGTCCAACTGGGTATCAAAATCTGAAGAAATGGAAATAGATGATACTGATGATTCTGATGGGAAGAACGCTGAATATCGTGAAAAACTGCAAAACATGAATACTGTAATGGCTATTGAGATGATTGGGAAATTTCTGAAAGATAAATCAATCTCAAGGATTCTCCAGTTGACACGCTGCAACTTGTAAGTACGTTATACTGTGACAGTTGCTTCCTAAAACCTCTAGATCAACTACAGTTGTCTGCTAGTAAAAGCTCATGCAGGCAATTTACACTGACTGCTTCAAGTGTTCTTTATCACACTATACCAAATATCAATTGGAAATTGCATTTAGAATTTGGGGGGTCTTTTTCTCATTCTGTAGAGCTCCCTGAATTGTTTTTGCATTCGCATAGTTTTAGCAATTATCCCTTTCAAAAAGTTGCAGCTACTGCATATCCTTATAACTACATTGATTCCACTTTTGTTGTTTGGCTGATGTGAACTTTTCATTCTCACTTTTCCTTTTTACTTCTATCAGGCGCATGCATTGGATAAGGTTCATTCAAAGATTACAGATGCTTGGAGCGAATTCATCAGCCATAAGAAATTCAAAATTCCTAACTGCTGAGGATCTTCTGCAATTGACTTCAGATACTGATGTAGAATTTCCTGATGAATCCAAAACAAGTTCATTGCAAAAGTTTCATGCAGTTATGGCTTTTAAATCTCCCGTTTCTTCAGCTGGCCTCTGTAGTGGACCAAGTCGTTCTGCGCTTTGGCTTCCTCTTGATCTTGCATTAGAAGATGCAATGGATGGTTATCAAGTTAATGCTACAAGTGCTATCGAAATTATAACTGGTAGGACCACACTTGGTTGCGCTTCAGCTATGTCTTAATTGAAACTTTGTCCGGTTCTTACAGAATAAATAGTAGCGAGTATGTTTGAATTTTCATGTTTTTGCAGGTTTAGTTAAAACACTTCAAGCAATAAACGGTACCACATGGCATGATACTTTTCTAGGACTTTGGATCGCAGCTCTTCGTCTTGTTCAGAGGGTTAGAATTCTTAGCATCTATTCTCTGAAATAGCCTGGGTTGAAAACCAATGATAACAGGAATGAATTGAAAATGTTAAAACATTCAAATTATACTTAGATTTTGAAGAGCTTATACTTGTCATTTCAAAAAGCTTGTTTCTGCAACTCACAATAGAACTTTCTTACTTTTTTTTAGGAAAGGGATCCAATAGAAGGCCCTATCCCTCGCCTAGACACTCGCTTGTGTATGTTACTGTCTATTGTGCCCCTCGTGATTGTAGATCTCATTGAGGAAGAGGAAAATGAGTCTATGAACGAATCAGAATGTTGCTTAACAAATAACTGGAAAGAAAAAAGGGTTCCAGGAAAGCGACGAAATGATTTGATCTCCAGCTTACAGTTGCTTGGTGATTACCAAGGTTTGCTAAGTCCACCCCAGACTGTTGCCTCCGCAGCAAATCATGCTGCTGCAAAGGCCATGTTGTACGTTTCAGGCATCAATGTTGGGAGTGCATATTTTGAGTGCATGAGCATGAAAGACATGCCTACCAATTGCTGTACGTTATTATCCTACCTATTTTCTGTTTTAGATTGTTGTAAATTGAGAATTTGATCAATCCAAATCTCTTCCACTTAAATTGGTTTTCTCGTCCATCCCTTTGTCATGCGGAGTTCATTGTTCAAGAAATTTCTTGTTTTACTCAATACTGCGTAGCTTTTTTCCAATATTGATGTTAGTTATCAGGTATTAACTTTAGTCCCATCTTTCCTGAAATGTAAAACTGATGCCATATTATGGTCCCTGTGGACCATATTACCACTTGTTTCCTCTGAGCTTTTCAGGGACTTCCTAACCTGAGTTTTATGCTATGGCTTTCAGCTGGAAACATGCGGCACCTGATTGTTGAGGCGTGTATTTCCAGGAATCTATTGGACACGTCTGCATATTTATGGCCAGGATATGTGAATGGACGCATCAACCAAATACCTTACAATGTGCCAGCTCAGGTACCTGGTTGGTCATCATTCATGAAGGGGGCTGCACTAACTCCAGTAATGGTCAATGCCCTGGCTTCAACTCCTGCTTCAAGGTACACTTATATTCACACTTCGCTCAAAGTTAATACAGTTTATTTGTCCTTATAAAACATCGATTTTATTTAGATGGCTGCATTCCAGTGTGCTTACACCAGTTCTGGTGTTTGCCTTTGGTTTATGACTTTAATGACTTTACTTTGTCTTTTTAAAACTTTCCAATTACTTTTATCCCCATAAAGCTCTTATATGGTCTGGTGAAGAACTTGGTGTACTGCAAGGCTGTAGCTTTATAATATATCTGTTATGGATTCCATGATCATAAACAATACTTTTTAATGTCATATCTCATGTATTTTGATGGATTTGTTCTATCATGTGGTCATTGATTGCGTCATAATTTTTTTTTCTATGCTGGATTCTTGAACATCGTAACATTCCAAAAATTAAACGAATAGAGATGTCTAAATCTGAAATATGATTGTAACCAGAACTACTCAAATGACCGTTCTTAGATACTGTATCTCAGAAACTCTTAACAGACCATGACTGGTTCAATGTACAAAAGACCACATTAAGTAAAGTTGACTTATTCTGTAATTTAATTAAACTTGGCCTGGTCTTCAGTTACTCCTTTTTCTTTCCTGAAGCCAGGTATATCAGATGCTCTTTTTTGTAAATTAACAAGGCTAAAGCAACTGAAATAAGCTCATGGATTTGATGGAAGCTTAGCAGAACTTGAGAAAGTATTTGAGCTTGCAGTCAACGGATCAGAAGATGATAAGATATCTGCTGCTACAATTCTTTGCGGGGCTTCTCTTCTTCGGGGTTGGAACATACAGGTGCGGGGAAAGATGTTTAAGTGCACTTCCAATCTATTTGACTAACTGGGCTTGGACTAAAATTTGTTGCAGTTGTTTTTTCTTTCTTTTCATTTGGGGTATAGAAATTGTGTTGTGCATAAATTGACTTTGATTCACCTCCAGGAACACACTGTTAATTTCATTACCAGATTGTTGTCGCCTTCACTTCCTGTGGATAAGGCTGGGGATGATAATCATTTTATCAACTATGCTCCAATCCTGAATGTACTCATTGTTGGAATAGCATCAGTTGATTGTGTTCAGGTTTTCTCGCAACATGGCTTGGTATGATACTCTTCCACTGATGTAACATTTTCAGCTACCCTGTTGGACGCAATTTCACCATTGGTAGACAAAATACTTTTGATAGCAATTGTTGCATCTCATTGTTCTTATTGCCCCTGGGAAGTGAAAAGTGAAGGATGATTTCATTTCAAGTGGTTTAGGGATTGCAGAAATGTTTTGAGATTTTTTATAGAAATGGGACGTGAATCGTGATTAAATATAAGATGCATTTTCTTGCAAACAGGCCTTTTGTTTTCACAATTTAGTTGAGCAAGTTCTATGCTATTAGAAGGTATCATAATTTTACAACAGCAACATACAGAGAGAGCAGTTAAGGGTAAAGGCTGATGGCAGAAAGGGGAAAGTTACAATGTCTCAAATGTAATCCGTTGGATTTGGACTCTTGAGATTCAACTGATCAAGTCTGTCAAAAAATGAAAAAAGAAAACCTTTACCTTGTTTTCTGCTTAATAATTCTTTAAAAATTTCTCCTTAAGGTAAATGTAGTTGTTAGTTAACGGGACACTTGTTTGGTCAGTGAACTAATTTCTCCTTTTTTTTTATTCCTTGCCAGATTCCACAACTTGCATGCTCCTTGATGCCAATCTGTGAAGTTTTTGGTTCATGTGTACCTGATATATCTTGGACTTTGCCCACAGGGGAAGAAATATCTGCTCATGCTGTGTTTTCAAACTCATTTGCGCTTCTTTTGAAACTATGGCAGTTTAATCATCCCCCTCTTGAACATGGAGTAGGAGATGTGCCCACGGTTGGATCCCAGCTAACTCCTGAATACCTTCTATTGGTGCGAAATTCCCATCTAGTAACTTCTGCAAACATCCTAAAGGATCGAAACAAGACAAGGCTATCAGCAGTTGCAAGTTTATGTTCTGCCCAACCAGTTTTTATGGATTCGTTTCCAAAAGTGAAAGCCTGGTACAGACAGCATCAGAAATGTATTGCAGCAACTCTCTCTGATCTTGTTCCAGGAACTCCGGTTTATCAGACTGTCAATTTACTTCTTAACATGATGTTCAGAAAGATTAATAGAGGAAGCCAATCACTTACTTCGGTTACTTCAGGAGGTAGTGGCTCATCTGGACCTGGAAATGAGGATTCTTCTCTAAGACCTAAGTTACCTGCGTGGAACATTTTGGAAGCAGTTCCTTTTGTGGTTGATGCTGCCTTAACAGCATGTGCTCATGGAAAACTCTCTCCTCGAGAACTGGCCACAGGTTTGTTGTGGGTAGTTTCCAATTTAATTTACGTAGACAAATTCATTGAGAACATCAAATTTTGAAGAGCTGCTACCTTCATGGTTATGCAGGGAAACATGGATGTTGCTGTTAACGTTTAACTATTTAATTCTTTAATGGCTGTAGGTTAAATTATCCCTAACAAGCCGCAGTTTTATGGTTTGATAAACTTGAGAACTAAAAGGAGATGCATCGGATACCTTTTTACATAGCAATCATGATCTATTTGTCGTGCATAAAAATTCTGTGCAAATTAGTGGCTTTAATGCGAAATCTTCTAAACTCTCAGGGCTTAAAGATCTTGCTGACTTTCTTCCTGCATCATTGGTAACTATTGTGAGCTACTTCTCAGCTGAAGTAAGCCGAGGAGTTTGGAAACCCGTATTTATGAATGGTACAGATTGGCCAAGTCCAGCAGCAAATTTATCCAATGTCGAGGATAAGATAAAGAAAATTTTAGCTGCCACTGGTGTTGATGTTCCAAGCCTTGCTGCAGGTTTTTCATTTCTACCAGATGTTTTTGCAATTCTCATTTATCTGACAAATCTGCAAACCTGTGGCTCGGAGAAGAATCCATTCTTGTCACACAAAATAATTGTTAGCTAAAATGAATTATTGGGATCAGTAATCACAGCACTACAAGATTATTGTTTAAACTTACAACTTTATTGTCCATTTTCTTAGCTTTGTATTCAGCAACTAGATATCCTACTATAAGCTATAGGACCTATATTGTTTAAAAAATGGTATCTAGAATTGAATTGCTGCTGTTCTTCCACAGTTGAAGTCTGTTCGTAAGGTTGGTTATTATTCTTGCAGGAGGAAGCTCTCCAGCCACACTGCCACTGCCTCTTGCTGCTTTTGTCAGTCTCACTATAACCTATAAAATTGACAAGGCTTCAGAGCGATTCCTAAATTTGGCAGGGCCAGCTTTGGAATGCCTTGCAGCAGGCTGCCCCTGGCCTTGCATGCCAATTGTGGCTTCGTTGTGGACCCAAAAGGCAAAACGATGGTTTGACTTCCTTGTGTTCTCTGCGTCTCGTACAGTCTTCCTTCACAACAATGATGCTGTCTTTCAGCTTCTAAAGAGCTGCTTCACTGCAACAATTGGTCTGAATAGTACAGCTATCTCAAGTTGTGGTGGCATTGGAGCACTTCTTGGACATGGATTCGGTTCTCATTTTCTCGGTGGAATTTCACCTGTTGCTCCAGGATTTTTGTATTTACGTGTATACCGATCCATCAGAGATATTGTATTCATCACAGAAGAGATCATTTCTCTCATCATGCATTCTGTGAGAGAAATAGCATGTAGTGGGCTTGCTAAAGAGAGATTGGAGAAGCTGAAGAGGACTAGAAGTGGACTTAGGTGTGCACAGATTTCACTTACTTCAGCAATGGCTCGTGCAAAGCTTGCAGCTTCACTTGGGGCTTCTTTGGTATGGTTATCCGGTGGCTTGGTCACGGTTCAGTCACTATTCAAAGAGACATTACCATCTTGGTTCATAGCGGTTCACAGGTCGGAGCAGGAGGATGGCCCTGTAGGGATGGTTGCTATGCTCAGGGGTTACGCGCTTGCCTATTTTGCAGTACTTTGTGGCGCTTTTGCATGGGGAATAGACTCGTCATCGTCAGCATCAAAGAGGCGTCCCAAAGTCCTGGCCTTGCACTTGGAATTTCTAGCAAGTGCACTTGATGGGAAAATATCACTAGGCTGTGATGCAGCTACTTGGAGGTCCTATGTTTTGGGTTTTGTGAGTCTGATGGTGGGTTGCACTCCTCCATGGGTGCTTGAGGTGGATGCAGATGTTCTTAGGAGATTAAGCAATGGGTTGAGACAGTGGAATGAGGAGGACCTTGCTCTGGCTTTGCTGGGAATTGGCGGGGTTGAGACAATGGGTGCAGCGGCTGAACTAATTATCCAGAACCATTGCCTCAGTTGACTTTCTTAGTCATAATTTTCTGTATTTAGTAGGTTGAGTTTTTCATTTTTATGTATCATATTAATACAAGTTCTTCAGATTAGTCAAGTCTCAATTTTAATGTGCTTGTGAAAGAGATGTACGTTACCTCTCGTGCAATACAGGCAATATACCAGACCGTACCCCTCGTGCAACACAGGCAATATACCAGCCCGGATCCTGCATATTGATAAAATTATGTACTTTCTCTACACGTCCTCATTTCTTCAAAATTTTCACCGTTGCATCTCCTTTCAACAAAAGTCGAAACGACAGCTGCTTTGCTAATTACTCGCATTTGACTGCCTGTCTTACATTGCATGCCTGCATGCTGATAATATAGCTAGGACCTTTTTCTTAATCAAATAGAGGAACTAGATCCCTTTGCTTCACTACAAACACCACTGTAACCAGGCAACCTCTGCATTCTATGGCTTTGCATTGCCCTCCTCACCAAAAATGCCTCCTCCCACCTCCCTGCATCTGCATATATATTGGATAAAAGAATTCTACTTCCCGCATGAGATGGTTCTAATCTTGCCAAATTCTCAGCAGCTCTTTCTCCCACATCTGGATTTCCATGGGTTCTACATGCCGCTAATAGCGTACCCCAAATGACAACATCTGCCTTCATGGGCATGCTCCTTATCAACTGTTCTGCTTCTTGTAATCTTCCAGCTCTCCCCAAGAGATCTACCATACAACCATAATGCTTGATATCGGGATCAACATTATGTTCAGTCTTCATGCTCCAAAAATATCTTTGCCCCACATCTACCAATCCAGCATGACAGCAGGCAGTGAGGACTCCAATGAAAGTGATTCCATTGAGTTTTATACAGAGTCTTTGCAATTCTAAATATATCTTAAGAGATATGTGAGCATGTCCATGGATAGCCATCCCACAAATAATCGCATTCCATGGGGAAACTGTACAAGCCTTGCCTCGGATTTGATGAAACACATGTAAAGCAGTACTAACACTTCCACATTTGGCATACATGTCAATGACTGAAGCACTTAAATTGTCGTTTAATGGGATGGAGTTATGGTAAACGTACTTATGAACCCATCTTCCTTCTTCTATTTTGCCTAGTGCAGCAATTACAGAGAAAACACTAACCATTGTCACTTCATTTGGTCGAATCCCCCAAGCAATCATCTCATAGAAGAGGTCTAAAGCTGTTTGAGGCTGATCATTTTGTGCATAACCAGAAATTATGGTACTCCATGAAAAAGTATCTCTCTCAGGCATCTCATCAAAAAATTTTCTAGCCTGGTCAATCATCCCCTTCCTTACAAAACCAGCAATGAGAACATTCCAAGAAGAAATACTCTCCTTAGTGCCTACTTCAAACTGCGTGTATGCCTCATTAATCCTGCCACATGATCCATAAAAATGGATAAGGGTTGCCTGAACAAAATCATTACAATCTAAACCCAACTTCAGAATAACACTGTGCAACTGCAGACCCTCACCAATTGCCATTCTTCTGCCGCATGCAGAAATCAAATCAACAGACATAACTTCGTTAGGTTTGAAACCTGCAGATACCATTAATCCATACATCATGAGGGCTTCACTCAACCATTCAACTCTAACATATCCATCAATAATTGTACCCCACGATACAACATCTTTATCCGGTATCCTTTCAAACACCTCTCTAGCCAAATCAAGCAGCCCTGCTTTTGAGTACCCATTCAACATTACATTCCACGAGACTATGTTCCTTTCAGGCATCTCATCAAACAAAGCTCTAGCTTCACCTAAATTTGAACTCCTACAATACATGTTCAACAAATTCGTAAGCACAAGAACAGAGCTATCAAGCATTCTCTTAATCACCAATCCATGGAGCATTCTACAATCCCAAATCCCATACAAATGAGAGCAAGCAGAGATCACACATGCCATTGTCAACTCATTAGGGCCCACACCATCATACCTCATCAGCTTAAAAACCTCGATTGCATCGCTCCACCTATCATTTTGAGCGAAACCTTTTATGATACTAGTGTAGGCAACATAACCTTTCTCGGGCATTGCATCAAACAACACCCGGGCATCTTCCAACTTTCCGGAATTCAGATACCCGGAAATCATAATATTACAAGAGACATGATCCAACCAAGGAAACGAATCAAACAACGACTTAGCATTCTGTAATGCTCCACATTTAGCGTACATGTTAATCAAGCCGTTCAAAATGAAAGTGTTAGAATCAAGGCCTGACTTGAAGACAAGGCAATGGACTTGGCGGCCTTGACACATATTCAAATGGGTGGAGCAGAATTTCAAGGCGGACACTAACGCAAGCTCGTAATTGGAGTCTTTTGGGTCTCTAACAAAAGTACGGAGATGGCAGTGAAATGGGGTTTGGTCGGAATGTTGGGAGGGGGATTTTGGAGTTTCTGTGTGGAGGCATTTGAGGGTTGGTGGTGATGACCTATTTGAAGGAGAAGAGAAAAGACGGGAGAGAAGAGATTTGGGATTGAAAGATGGTACCATGAGAAGAGAGAAGTTTGGGTGATCTTGTTGAGATGAATGGTCTGTCTAACAACAGTTGCTTACTTTAGATTTTGATTGTTGGTCCAGTCGCAAAAGGAGCCTGCCGTATGCATAGAAAAGCCCAAAGCAACCTTCCCCAACATCTGCTCTTAGTCTTTTCCCTTTCACATCACATTCAGATGGTTTTGGAAACGCAAACTTATTTACTGGAAAGCCAAAACAAAACGTAAAGTATTGCATTGTATTTATATCTTTATTTTGCATTCCTTCCTTTCAGAAATAAAGACAAATTGATATAATAAAAATTTGAAATTCTCATCTAAGGTAAGGACATTGTTTCAGATGTGCGGCTTAAGCAGAGGTCAGGTCATCCCATTAGTAACAAAGGTTGACGGTTGTTCTGATCAGTCAGGTAAACTGTACTGCGCAGAAGCACGTTTAGGTGGCACCAATTGCCAAACCAACATCTCTAGTATCAGCAATGATCATTGATCACCTCCATTTGCTGATACATTGGCCACAGTCCTGCAAAATGTGCAAACAAATTAAGACAGTTGGAATTGAGCATAAAAGGAGTGTTTGCTGTCTAAGAAATTATGCATATCCACTTCTGTATGATAATGATAGAAAACCACATCTATCTACCCATGTCCTCTTATTAAACAATAACTTTCGACGAGAAATAAGATAGAGGAAGAATAAGAACATACACAATAGCTTCAAGTGGTTCAGTTTTTTAGGGACAAACACAAGGTTACTGAAACATAACCTGCATTGGATATAAACTATTTACAATATTCCTTAATAATATACAATATTACTAAATAACACCTTAAATCTTTATATTTATGAGAGACACTGCATTATTCTTGCATTGAATACGTAATGTATTATAATATTAAGTACTAGTTCTCCCTTCAAACAGCCACGTGAAGTGAATGATTTTAACATCCAGCTCGCCTATGAATTTTGAATCAAAAATTTTGTAAAAACAAATTAAATAAAAAATGAAAATAATATATTTTCTATATATATATACAGACATATATATATATATATATATATAAGAGAGTGGAAGAGTGATATTTGTCCAAAAAAAAAGAAAAAGAAAAGGGACTACAGAACAGAAGTTGAGAAGAGGAAAGATGAAAATAGAAGTTTCAATGCTCTCATTGAGCTGCAGAAGGAAAACTGATAATACATAGAAACACTCTTGATAAGACAAGACAATAAATATCGCTCTTAATGGTTTCTAGAACGCAAGATACAATGATAACATCACTCTCAATGAGCTGCCTGAAAAAAAAAAGTCGGGATAACAACAATCTCCATAGGCTGCTTGAAATAAAGACTTAAGAAGGTTAAAGGTATTCTCAACATGCTGCTAAAAGGAAAGACATAATAAGAAGGGTAACAACACTTTCAATGGCTGCCAGAATAAAAACAAAAAAGTAATTTGTCAGATGAAAGAAGATATATATGTCCAATGAAAGAATAGAGAATCTGGAAAAGAAAAAAAATAAAAGATTAGAATTCAAGCCTTAGAATCATAATCAGCACTTCGCTACCGTGTTTAATTAACTTCAATAAAAGAAAGAATACCGAGGTGTATAATTCATTAGGTTTAAAGCATATAAGGTAATACAATATTTTTGCAATTAAATAAAATAAAGATAATACCTAAATCATTATATTATAAGACAAACAATATAATCTTAGATTGAATACATAATAATAATAATCATATGTTAACTATAAAAATTTCATTTTGTTTAACAAGAATCTTCAATCTTTTTGGCATAGATTTCAACCACACGTCACAGAGTGGTGAAAATTGGTAAATTTAAAGTGAGTGGTGAAAATTCGCAACTGAAAATGAGAATCCAGATTACCAAGTTATAGATGAAGCTTGATAACTTTGTTCTTATGCTTACAAACTTGTTGAACACTAATGTAGATATTCAAGTTAGATGAAGGTAGAAACTCCTAACAAAAGAAACCATTAGAATCAGAATGGCCATATTAAAGAAAAGGAAGTTCCAAAAACAGTTATTTACAATGCCAATGGACAAGATATAGCACAACTACTAAGCAGAATATTCAACAATTAACAAAGAGATCAATTAACTATTGATGGTTAAAATATAGTTTTATATCACCTACGCCTTGTTGTATCTTGGAGGTTCAAAAGTACGAATCTATATGATATTCCTGCAATACTGGTCAACAGCCAGTACCAAGTTGGCTACAAAAGCTACGTGGACTTGATCTTAGCTGAGCTAATATATAAGCTCAAATGCAATTAATGATCAAAATAGGATATCAAATTAAGAGCAAAAGAATTCTTCAGATGGGAAAATGCTACTGATAAGATAAAAATAAAAGGTCACAACTTTTTGTCCACAAAATCAGGCCAGAAGCATAATATACATTCAAAACTTGTAAGGCGTGAAACTCTCTAGACTCCAAGCAAAATTTCAATTAAAATAAACTCAATCACATATCCAAATCCAGTTATTTTGTGAAATGTGATGAGGTGTCCAAATCTTTTCTGCTAAAATTCAATGTAAATTATAATTAATGCCCAAAAAGATAATATCAAACAAACAGCTGAAAGGTCCTTCACCCATGTAATGCAGAACCATTAAATACTTGAGAAAGCACAGGGTATATGCTACTATTTTGCCTTGTTGACACGGAAAAAAAAACTTGGATCACAAACAATTAGCATATGTCAAATACAAATGAAGTGCATGATGATCCTAAGGTGTTTTAACAACAAAACAGACGAGGGGATGGGAGAGAGTGCACTTATCTGGTCAAAAGTGAAAAGCAGTACTATAAACAGGTACAAAACAAAAGGCATCAATTGATTATCCTGATGTCTGATGGATTGGCTTTAGAATAACAACCATTTACATGTTCTTCAAACTGTAATGTTTTGCATCAACTTCTATTTAGTTCAATTATCCTTAAAACCTAACTCCTCATAATCCATGATTTTATTATCCAGTTCCTGTATCTTGCTACCCAAATCATTAAGTACCTCATCCAACAGAAGAACCAGTTTTCTCTATTTAAGTTTGAGCAAAGGTATATCATCATTAATTTTTTATAACATACCATCCAAAGGTAAAGTAGAGTTATGTAGGCAAAGGGGTGAATTGTGAGTTTTGGTTGCCTATATGTGAGTGGATACCACATAGCTGAAAAGTGTACAGATGAGAACAAGTTTCTTCCAAGTATTCCAAAATGATGTATGAAGCCTGGTTCAACACTGTACAATGCTGCTTGAGTATTTATCTGATAGGAAATAGCCAGTGGGTAAGGATTCAATGAAATCATGCTTCAAAAGATCGGTTTTTGAGATAAGAAATAAACTCATCCAAACACATCCTACTTTAAACATGCAGTTGTAAGATTGTTGTCAATAGCAATGGATGACACAAATGTAAAAGTTCACATTGTTATAACAGATATTTTGACTAGAGGGCAAGTAAAATGAAGCCCAAAAGTTTTGAAAGATCTAAAGATTCATAATTGAGCCTCAATTGAGAACACACAAATCAGTCTTGATTGCAGCTACTTCAATGATTCAAACAGCCTATTGGCACCCTCAGTTGCTCACATATCATAAACATACCTAGTAAATAAGCACGCTTTCCATTTCTGTAAATGACTACAATTAGCCAAAAACTTTGACATCCAAGCTACCAAATTGAAAGCCCCGCTATTCGCAAGACTTTCTGGACAAAATTTTCATTCCAAATATTCACAAAAACAAAGTCAACGTCATCATCAAACTTATTCACGTAGAAGTTGCAGAGAAGCAGACTGAAAAAAGGAAGAAAGCAAGTACAGATACATCAAAATCCAAAATAATGAAATTGTTAAGGATCCCTACTTTCACTAACACTAATTGAGTCACCTAACTGAAAACCTAGAATCCAGACGACCCATTGACTAAAAAATGAAAAGAAAAAGGCATACCTTTTGTGACGGCGACCCCGTTTCGGACCCCAGCCCTCAAGCTTAGCAACAGGACACCCACACCTAGCCCTAAAAAGCAAAACAGCCCTACCATTAGGAGGGGCCATTTTCCTCAATTCAGCCCTAAGACACTCATAATCTGGATTTCCTTCAGTCCCACCTTTCCACGGCAACTTATCAATCTCTTTCGACCCACTCGATCTCACACACTCCTCACTCTGCAACTGCAAATCAAACTCCATCGCCTTCTTCAATCCTTTACATCCCGGCTTATCGCACCGGCGAGATCTCCACCCGCAGCACACTTCCACGGCCACTACCGCCGCCGCGAAGAATGCGAAGAACCCAATAATGTATGACGCCGGAGGAAGGCTTAGGGGGGGTGGAGAGAGAAGGAGAGAGAGAGTGTTAAAAATGTATGAGAAGTAGGAGATTAAGAGAAACGCGCCGGAGAAGAGGACTAAGACTAGGATTAGAAGGTCGAGAGTCGCGGAAGGTGAGTGCTTGCAGAGCACGCCGGAGACAGCGGTGGAGCTAGGGTTTGACGGTGGCTGTTGCGGTGGAGATTTTAAGGGTTTTGATGAAACAATGGGCATTGTGATCAAGAAGAGGAGATGGTGCATGTTAATTTTTTCCTTTCTCACACAACATACATACCTAAGCTCCCCTTAATAGCAATTAGATGACACGCGCCGTTGTTGAGAGTTGGGGTTGCGAATCATTAAAATTATGGTCTCATGCTTAAAGATCAAATATTCTGTTATTCGTTTCTTAGTTGAGCTGTATTTAATTGCAAATAGAAAATAGTCGGGGATTTGGGCATACAAGACGATGAGCCTCACAGATAGAATCTTGATTGGACTCTTTGTTGAATTGCAAAAAGAATGGAACGAAAGACCCATTTAAAAAAAAGGGAAAATTACAAATTAACTTGTAATACAGTTGCCAGATATATCCTCTAGAAGGATAACATGACACCCTATGGATGGATTTACAAAATATGTGACGCCAACATCAAAATGGCCTGCGTAGTTGGCCAACCAATCAGCACATCTATTGTCCTCTCGATAGATATGCCGATGAGCAACAGTCCAGTTCCTCGTGAAAAGTTCATGAATGCCCTGAATGATGGGATTGAACATCTACCCTCGATGGGCTGTAGAGGAAAGGAGATCTATCACCGCGGTGGAGTCTACTTCTAACTCGATCCGGCGAAATCCCATATTCTAGGCGTATGTTAATCTTGTATAGACGCTCCAGAGCTCCGCTGCCAAAGGTGAACACCAAGCTGAGATTTTGAGTGAAACCTACAAGCCAGGTACCGCCACTGTCTCGGAGTACTCCTCCTGTGACGGTTGAAGCCGAGCTGCGTTTGCAGGCGCCATCCGTATTGAGCTTGATCCAACCAACCAGGAGCTTGTGCCAACTGGTGCGCTGCACTGGGCAGGACCACCCTCTAGAAAGTGCTCGACTGTGCCGCGCAAGAGACTTGTGGACAATACCTGCATAAGACAAAATAATAGAGAGTGGTGAAGAGGGCCAGGTAAACTAGGCATCAAATATAGTCGAATTCCTCCATTGCCAGAAGAACCAATAAGTAATCCCAAATAGACATGACCAGTCGTGCCCAAATTCTTTGCGATGAGTTTGAAGATTGTGGAGAAGCCACTCCCGAGTCTGCATAGTGAAAAAATCAGGGGACAGCAGATGGGGAGGGAAGGAGGTCCAAACTTGATGGGCTTTGATGCAGTCTTGTATAACATGAAGCGATGATTCCTCAAAATGACAATGATGACATTCGCGGTCCGTAGTGATTTGTTTACGGACACGAAACTGGTTGGTGAGAAGCTGGTCATGGGCAAGGAGCCAAAGGAAAGAGCAGATTCATGGTGGGCCCTTCCATTGCCACAGAGTTTTCCAGACACCATTTGGTGAGTCAGACTCATGATCCGTGATCATAGAATGTGTGGAAGCAACAGTGAATTGACCAGTATCAGAAATGCCCCAAATGAGTTTATCCGGCCCTAAGTAATCCTTTGGAGGAAATGTTCCGGCGATGGCCCTACAAATGGAAGGCGGGAGGTAAGGTTGAAAGGTGTCCCAGTCCCAATTACCACTGGTGTCCATGTAATGTAAAACGCTGAGGTTACACATGGCAGCAGTGATAGGGTTCAGCGCATGAGAGATAAGGGGTCCTATGCCCACAACCTAGGGGTCTAGCCAAAACTGTGTCCTCTAGACATCACCTATCATCCGATTCGTGCCTTGCAGAACGATGTGCCAAGTGGCCGCAATGCTTTGCCAGATCATCGACCCCCTTTTAGCATCTAGGGAAAGGGAATATGACTGGCATCAAAGTGATATTTTTCGGGGAAAACTTTCATCCATAAGGCATTAGGCTTTGTGAGCAGGGTCCAACCTAACTTCGCAAGGAAGGCATCATTGGTGGCTCAAAGTGTGCGAATACCAAGACCCCCAAGCTCTTTAGGTTTGCACACTTCCTCCCATTTAACAAGCGGTATACACCGGTGGTTTTTGGTCATCCCCCAAAGAAATTGTCGCATAAGTTTCTCCAGGTCATCACAGAGGCTACATGGCAACCGGACTGTTTGCATAGTATAACTAGGGAGGGCGGCTATAACAGACTGGGTCAGAGTGAGGCGGCCTGCCATAGACAGAAGGTTGGCGGTCCAGCTAGATAGTCATTGTTGAACCTTATCAAGGATGAACTGATAGGTTCTTTTGCTGGCACGTTTATGCAGCAGGGGCACTCCTAGATAACTGTCGAGATCGTTAGTCTGTATAAAGCCCAGAGCTCTGGATAAGCTGCGTGACAACGACAGGGAAACATTTTAAGAATAGTAGTATCTAGATTTATCGTGGCTGAGACACTGGCCAGATGCATCACAACACGAATTTAAGATGTTCCTAATCACCAGCACTTGATCCATAGCAGCTTCCGAGAAGAGGATGAGGTCAACGGCAAAAAATAAGTGAGATAGGGGGTCCATTGACGCAAAGTTTGATAGGCTTCCACCTCTCCTGAGTCACTGCTTGATTAATCAAATGACCTAGGCGTTCCATACAGAGAACAATCAAGTAGGGTGATAAAGGGTCTCCTTGACGGATACCTCTGGAAGGGCTGAATGCCTGGCCAAGCTCGCCATTCCAGTTCACTTGAAACGAGACACTGGAGATGCACTTCATGATGAGATTAATCAAGGAAGCTGGGAGACCAATGTAGACTAAAGTATCTTCAATGAAAGCCCATGAAAGTCTATCATAAGCTTTTTCGAGATCTACTTTCAAAGCCATAAGCCCTTTTCGGCCCGTTTTGCATTTCATCGTATGGATAACTTCCTGAGTGATAATGATGTTGTTCGTAATTAGGCGTCTGAGGACAAAACTACTTTGGGTCGGAGTAACCAGCCCGTCTAAGTAAGGTTTAAGACAGTTGACAATGATCTTGATAATGGCTTTATACAGAACTGAACAAAGAGCAATGGGCCGAAATTGCGTAATCAACTTGGGAGACGGCACCTTAGGAATGAGGACTAAAATGGTACAATTGAGTGCCGCTTCCCAAATGAAGGTAGTCAGTGAGGGGCCAATGATGTCCCATTGGGATTGGTAGAAAAGTGTCGTGAACCCGTCGACCCCTGGTGTTGGGACCCGATCTCGGGATCGGACCCCAACCGGAAAACGAATCAAAAGCTTTCGAAAACGAACACAAATCGAAAATAAACGAAGGAACTCAAATTCCGAAGCGGAAAACATAAGGCGAAACACAAAGTAGCGGAACGAATCACAAAGCGAAACAAATGGATCTCAAAACGAATTGAACAAATTTCCGACATCCGAGAACTCAATCTCTAAACAAAAACAAAAGGGGTTGCGTTGGATACCTTAGATTAAACCAATCCGAATCGGTAAAATTTTTTTTTCATTCCTTTTATCTTTATTCAATCTTATACAAATCAAAAACATTCGGAAACTTATTCTCAATCAAAACTCAATTCTTCTTAATCATACAATATCTCAATATTTCATCTTTAACAAAC